>JAEIIH010035702.1:0-27309 GCA_018904745.1 Drosophila orosa
TAAAACCCATAAAAAATTTAATAGTTTGTAACCTAATTTTGTACACATTTTTAAGGCATTTTAAAACTGTTTTGATTTCTGTAGCATCCTCTTATATATTGATTTTGGATATTAGGCCTACTCTATGTATCATTTTCAGTCTGTGTAAGCTGCAGCTTATAAACTCGTTACAAACATGAAAAAACTGGGCCCAAAGTCAAGTGTTGAACAAACTTTACAAAGCCTTCAAGGTCACCGTTGGCTCTTAAAAAACTATTAACTAGTAGTAACTACAACATAAATATGACCTTTTTATGAATGGGGGGAGCAGCTGCCATAAATCAAGTACTGCTAATAGCTTGAAATATGCTTGTCGCACTCACTGTCTTTTCGCGGGATGCACTTACATAGTCTGTGCCAACTTTCAGTAATTCAATTTTTGCACTTTCCTCGACTGGGTCTTGGCTTGCAGGCAATAATTTGTAGCCGATGCACCTGTGTACTGCACACCTGCACCTGCCAACTGGGCGACGAGCAATGCAATTTGAGTACCCAAAGGTAGTAGCAAATTGGATGAAAATAAAGCGGGAGAATATTTACGATGACAGGCAGCCAGCGGTATTTCCGCTCGACTACGGCTCCGCCTGCAAACTCGCTTTTCTATTCAAATTGCGATAGATAATGCAATATTCGCTGAGCCAAGAAAAATCGTCAAAAGGCGGCACAGCACAGCACAGCCAGCGGAAAATCGCACAAGTTCAAGGTCAGTGCCCATTGCCATTGTCGAGCTCTGTGATTGTATCTCGGCATTTGTGTCTGTTCTCGTTTGGGGCAAGAATTGCAACTGCAGCTGTTGCTGTGGCACAGAGACTGGCAATTAGTAGCGTCTGCAATTTGTCTCATTAGCTAAAGATTAATCTAATGCACTCGAATTTGACGTTACATTTAGCCAACTGCGTGGGTGTGCGACTCACCTGAGAGCTCTGCCAAAAGTTAAATCGAGAGGAATAAAAGCACGAGATCTGGGGTTTCGCATAGTTCTTTTTAATGTATCTCAAAGCAAAGGTAAAGATTTAATAACAAAGTATAAGAAAAAGAACTGCCTCAGTAGGTTAAACATTGTTAATATTATTCAACAAGTTAGCCATCTTGAAATTTGGCTTTTAAATATATTATATATACTAAAATCTATTGGCTTGCATTTATTTTCCGGCTGAAATGTTAGGCAAACTTATCGTAAGTTTTAAAATGTGACTTCACTTCTCTGATCCCTTGAATACTTTTCATATGCTTTAGACAATCTCTGACACTTTAATCGTAACCACAAGCTGAGTAATATAGTTGTGAATAATATTTTAAAGTGTAATTTCGCCATTGCATGAAAATTCTAACAAAGCTCAGAGCTTGGCTTTAAGATAAGAATTCAATTTAAGGTCAAGATGGGGTGAATGTATTCTCCTGTCAGTTTCCAAATAAGAACCCAGCTGTAATTAATTAAATTTTTCTTAGGATACAAATTGAATCCAAAAGAAACCTGAATATCCCCCTAAAAGTACCGAATTTCTTAAAGAACTCAAAGAGCAAGGGTTTTTTTTTTTAGCACAACGCCATTCCCATTCCCTTATTTCTGCTCGAACCTAATGACGCATTTTTGAAATGGAATTCATTGTAACAAAGTCTGCCAGCCAGTGCGGGATGTTACATTTTCGGGAGTGTGGGGTTGTTGGGTCAGATTGCAATCCCTGTAATGGGGGGTGAGGGCGAGGGAGTGTTTTCTTTTTTTTCGCCACTTTGATTGCCCGATTGCGTGGGCCGGGCCAATGTCTTTGGGACAAGTTTGTCGCGCGCTCGCGATTCGATAACAATTGCTGGCGTTGCTGGCTGAGATAAGCCATAAATAAACGGCGGAACCAGAAAACATTTCACCAACATACCCGACTCATATCTATGTAAGACAGCGAACAAAACAGAACCAAAACTGGTTTCGCAGATTCTTTTCACCTGGGCGAACTGCCAGCCAATCTGGGCAATCTCTCAGGTGAGTGAGTGAGTGCGAAGACCAGGTAAAAGTGCCAAATTGTACGAGTTAATGGGCTCCCTCTCTCGCGTCTAGTAGTAGTGGCATCGGAAATCATAATCGAGGCAATCGACCATGAAACCGAGCAGAGCGGCAACTACGCAAAACTATCTATAAGATACATTATCCATTACCTATATCTCCCGATGGAAGGAAGGGGTTGTATAATATGGCGGGGCGGTTTGTGTACCCCTAATATAAACAATAACACGTTTTTTATGTCTTTTCAGCGGAATAGCTTCCAACAGAATTTCCTGTTGCTAAAATCTCTGCTTTTGTAGCAAATATTAGCATTATTTGTGCTGAACAATCCGTGGGGATAAAAGTTTACAATTTTGTAGATAAAATGTATACTTTCGAAGCATTAAAAATTGTAATACTAAGCTGCTTCTAAAATGGCGAAATGTTTAGTTTATAATGGATAAAAAAGATGTTTCCTCATAAGAAATGTATATGTCTTATGAACGGCTTCTCATTATAGTTCTTAAAAGATATAACTTTTAATTTTTACTCTAAGAAATTCCTACTTTTATAGGGAAATGTTTATACTTGTATTCTTAGAGATCTATAAATTCTAATTTCATTTCACTTTCAATACATGCTTTGCTTTCAAGATACAAAAAACTATTGTAGCCTTTGAAATCGGTTTTTTGTTATTTATTTAATTTTCAACATATTGAAAATTCTAGAAAAGGTTTACCTTTTGTTTTCACTTCACAAGATCAACATGTTCACACTTCACTAGCATTCTCACAGATCTTAATCGATCTCCTTACTATTTATATTTCAGTAGCGTTCACACATTAGCCGTATAATAAAATAATCGTTATTTTTATTGTGATTTGAAAGTGTGCCTGCGATTTTATTTAGTATATAGCCCGCACCACTCGAGTGTTTCGAATTGATTTCAGCTTTTGCACGCGCGGCGGCGACGAACACAACTGAGTTATGAAAACTGAATGAAAAGCACAAAAGCAGGGCAAAAGTAAACTTGTTTGCCGCCTCGCCGCCACCCCAAACAAAAGAGAGAGAGAGGGAGAGAATAACAGAAAGAGCAAGAGGGAAACAGAGTGAGAGGGAGGGCTTTTTGAGCGCTTTTTTATTTAACAACACTGGCAGAGAGCAAAAAGGCATTGCCAGCTGAAAAAAAGCTCTTTCAAGACTTGTTGCTCTTGTTATTGTTTACAATTTCTCTTTCTCTCTAAACCCCTTAAAAACATTAATTGCTGCGAGAGAAGTAAAAAACATGTGTAGAAATAAGATCAAGAGAGTAAAACACAGAATAATTAATTACTTTTTCCCCACTTTGTTTATAAAGATCAGACTTCTCTTTCTTGCAATATTCCTATCTCTCCCTCTGCTCGATCTCTTTCTCGCCCGCACAACCGTTGCAAATTTGAATTAAAGCGTCTCCCTTATGATCCCATAATTGAGTTGAGCCGCAGTTAAGTGGACCGTGTGAGATCTACGAAGGCGCCTCCGGTCTCTGGGGGTTTTCCCCATCCCAACATCTACGGAAAATCATCTTAATTGAATTCATTCATAAATTACATCTTTGAACTGGTCCAACCAGTCGTTTTATCTGGGAAAACATCTACGAAATTGGTGCCATAAGTCAGCATATTAAATGAAAGGCTATTCGGTAAATGGTTTTTATTGATGTGGTGTTTCGCTTGGGCTGGAAATATTCTGAATCACTGGGCAATTGCTTTTCAAATGGATGTAAACAAAAAATTAATCCCAGAGATTAATCTATTTGTAGCGAAACCCTAATAAATTTGTGGTTTTAATGGACTTGTATATAAGAACTTTATTAGCGAACTTTTGCATAGTTAAATTGTTTGCAAAGCCATTTAAGTTCGATGAAAAAGTAGCCTTCCTAATGAAATCGAAACACTTCAGTAAGATCAATATAAATAAATATATAGTACCATGAGTTAATACCATTAGTATTGATACGTAATACATTTGTTCTTTTGGTTACCCCCAAAATGTAAAAACCATTTTCCCAAGTCTAAAACACTTGTACCAAGTGAAATTATTGCAATTTAGTTACTACCACAGATCGCCATTAGTCTTATAAACAGATGGAAAGGGGCGGCAGAAGATATCTTAACATTGGCCCTGTTTTTTCCCCAAAATGAGAGATGGTTGGGGGCAAAAAGTAAATCCCCGATCCCAGGGCAGGGGGGTCTCCTGCTCCAACCGTCCGTTCATCCGTTCATCTGTCCGTCGATCTGTCCGTCCTGTCCGTTCCCCCAATTGACGTCAACGGCGCCGCCGACAGTCAGTGAGGCAGGCCGAAAGAGGCACGTACTGGAAATCAAATTATGTAGTTTCCACATTATATAGACAACGTCTACGGCGCGCCGCGGCCACGGGCAATGGAAAACAGAATACAGAAATAAAACATTCGGTTCCACTTTGGAACGAGACCAAAAAAAAACACAGAATCCCAGCAAATGCGCACAACAAAGATCCAGATCTTGGCTATATAAGCGAATACAACTAAATATATATATTTCGAGAACAGAAACGAACTCCTGGGGCAATCTAAGAGGGCCCCAGTTTTTCCTTGGGCCAGGTCGAGAGTGCAAATCGGCAGATGGTGCTCAGTTTCTGGAACTGTTCGATCTGTACGGATATAGAGATATATTATAAGTGGCCTGGGCTGGGGCCACCCTATTTTTATAATGGCCGATTGGAAACTGCAGTTGACGCATTTCCAGCCGACGCATTTGGATCTCAATAAACAAAAGCCGCATGAAATTAATTATAAACAAATAGACACGATTTCGTTCGATTTATGTGCCGGCAATTTTAATGGTTTGTGTTTTGTGTTGTTTTGTTCTCCGGATTTGCCGACGACATGCCGGTTCGAAAGGCTGAAAATGGTTGTTTATTTTCCACAGCTTCGGGTTATTAAGCAGCGATATATATATGCATATATATATATATATATATATATTTATGCGTTTCAACTTTCAGTTGGAGTGCGTTTTATGTCGGTTATATCGGGTGGCAGGTTCGTAAAGAGTTTAAACTTTAAAGTGACATTTACAGCCGAAGGAGTGCTGGCCTTCATTTATAGTTTACAAATGCAATGGGGTCTTATTTGTTTCGCTGGCTTTAATTTGTCATCCTTTAGATACAAATTTTATAAGAAAATTATATATATCTTTAATGTTTTGTGATCTATGTTTGTTATTAGAATATTTTAGCTAACTCGGGGTGTATCGAGACTCGACTAAGTGTATGCCAGATCACACACAGCTTTTATGTTCATATAGTTTTCTGTATGCCGTCTAGATACCCATTATATATCAAATAATAAGAAATATATTACATAAATCCCATTACAACAATACAAAATATTAATGTTACATATATGTAATTCTAATTGTTATTTTTCTATAAATAAAGAGTAATCGAGAAGCGCCATTTTATTATCAAAAGAAACGTGGGTATAACTTTGAAATAGTTTATTATAATTTCATTCTTTTTCCATATTTTAACCGGATGTATTTCCTTTAATTTTTGTAAAATCCCTTATCAAAGAAACAACAGAAATAAAACTGCAGTTTCGTTGGAATTCCACCCTGCAGTGCAGTGCAGGTCAATTAGGAGAGACTTTGATGTTCCGTTTTCTATATAAAATGTCTGGTGTCTCGCACACACAAGATCCGAATGCCATTGCGTCACAAATAGCTTTCGAGAATCATAAATAAAATCATGTTTTTATATACCTCCGGTACCTCCGGAGCGAGCGTCTGAATCTTGTGCCTTTCACTGGCCATTAGGAGCGCTGCCGTGCTGCCGTGCTGCCGTCGTCTGCTTCTTGGTCATTTTGGACCGCGGTGTCGGCGCCGCGGGGTTAATGTACCCTGCGACCTAAACACTAAACCCTTGACTCTCACAATTGTGCCTTCATTCCGGTGAGTTTCGGGGACCAATGTCTGATTTCTATTAAGAGAGGGGCAGGGGGATTGATTGACAATTACCTGATAATGCTGCCGGGGAAATATGAGACGCGATCGCATGGCGGCGGCCGTGTGGCTGCCACTCGAGGTGGCACTTGCAGGCTGTGTTTGCGCCAAGAGCGGACTTCTGGTCGATGTGACAACCATGGTTGTGGGTTATTTCTTTGTTCACTTCACTTTATAATCAAATTTGATATAGAAACTATCACTCGATCGATGTTTAATTCTCTCGAAAGGGGTTTTCCCTTTGCACTCTCCGTTTGTTTACTTTTATTTAGTATGGGGCTGCTGTTCGAGGGGGTTCATTGGCATTTTTCCTAGGAATTCAGGTAGCGGCCAAAAACAAAAACATATTTCATTTATATAATTATTAACAAGCTCAACAATTAGCATTCCTCGTGGGTTAACAACAGAAAACAGCAGAAGAAACTGTGTAATTTATCCGCGCATAATCGCATTCAGAAGGTGTTCGTTCTTTCGGCATTGTTGCTGCTCGTAAACAATTATCAAGCATCTGGTTTTGTGCTCTCGTGCTTTATTGTGATTATTTGTATTTCCAATTTCGTCGGCTTTTTTGGCAACCGTTAGCCGAAAGATACGCGCCAGCCAAAAGCCACAAAAGATTCACGCACAAAGAGCCACCAGTGGCCAGTGAGGAGCAGACTGGCCAAGCGGGGAAAGGCTTACACAAGAAATGCCACAGAACTGGTTTCCGTGCCTGGCGGTGCCCCGGTGACAAATGTATCTGCAAGATACATAATACACAATAAGCGCTGCTGATTAAGCCCTCCTTTTACGGCTAGAATCGGCCCGGACTTCTGAGAAGTCCAAAATAGAGGAACAGCATTTAATTCAGCATTGATTTCGTTAAATGTTGAAATAGCCAAGTAATTAAGAGAGAAAAATCTTCAAACTTTTTAAATATTTCTTTAGAAATATTTATAACAATAAAGGTAACTCTTCTTACAAAACAAAGAAAATACCATTCTGAATAGAGAATTAATTTTACAAGATTAACCTTTACCTTTATATCTATTCTTTACGATCTTTTTAATGCTCTATAAAAGCAGAAACCTTTCTAGAAATTCCACGCCCTTTATTACAGAAATTCCAGATTTTTCCATCGACCCAAACTTCAAGATCTGTGTTGCAAATGAACAGCCAAGCCAGTTTGAAACATTTACAGCTTCTTTGGGACCAGACCTTGACTCGGATTCGACTTTGGTCTGGTTTTTCACACCTCTGGGGGCGTGGGACAAGTTCAAAGCCCACCTATTGAAGCCAGAAAACACTGAGACATATGTGGCGCTGAAAAGCCCACGTGCTATGGTTTTCCCCACTTCCGTTCGGGGTCTTCATGTAACTGGCTAATGAGTTTCCGCTTGGCTAATGCAGCTGCTTCGGCCAATAAAGGCGTTAACCGCTCTTTGCTCTTTCCTGCTGCACTTTTATTTATTTATTTTTATTTGTTGTGTGCCTGAGTATTGGTTACTGAGTATTTACTGCGCCTCTGTGGGCGAACGTCTGATTGATTTCTTGTCTGCCAAAGGCTACGAAAAGCCTACGCAACAGTTTGAGCTTGTGGTTTTCAGTTTTTCCAAGCTGCTTGCGGTCGGACATTTGTTTTCGTTTGCTTCTAGATTCGTCGAACTGGTTTTCTGTTGTTAACTCGTTTTATTAGCCCACTTAAAATGTATTTTAGCAATTTATGGAAATTTATTCTTGAATTTTCAGCCATGCACTCCTTTCTTGTTATTAAATGTATTGCATTTTCATGTAAATTATTGGTTGTACAAAAAACTGTTAGCCATTCATTTTTATTTCGGTTATTTAAAAGTCAGACTTGCGAATTAATTCTTGATATTGATATTCCACGAATTTCTTTATTTTAATTTATTTATGGCACTAATTTGCGTCACTCGAGCCGATTTGGTGCTAATTTCTGTCGTTTTCTTGGGAAAACCTCTAGAAACACGCTTAAAATTCAAACGAAAATGCAATTGTACACAACTTTATTTATAATTGTATGCGTATTTATTATCAGACACTTTCCACATGCTTTTTTCTGTATCTCGAACGTCACACATGTGACGACAAAAACATAATTTTATTTTTAAGCAGACATTTGTTTCTTTTATTTATAGCTTTCGATAAATTTCCATGGAAATATTTTCGCTTTACGCACTTTTTTCACTGGGATTTAAAGCGATCTCTAGGCATTTTCGCTATTTCACAATAATACGTTTATACAATAGATTTATTGTATTTATTTTTTTAAGGCATTCGCTGTGGTTTCTTTGTAGATATTATTATTTTTGTATCTGTATCTGTCGTTGTCTTCGATAGCGCTCCACGAACTCGACGTTTGAGTGTTCGACACAAGACTGAGGCCTGAAAATTTTATTTTCTGACTCGATGCCTCGAAAAGAGAGTGAGAGGGAGAAATCCCCCGAAAGAGAGAGAGAGAGTCTAGAGTGGGTGATCCTCTTCTTCAGAGTCTGCCTAAAACAACTTGTTTTTACTCGACGCTTTTGGCGCATTTTGATTCGTGCCCCGTTGCAAAAGCCATTTCATTTGATTTCTTGTTATTTATATTTTACATCTTTCGCTTTTCGCCTTTTTGGCAATGATTTGCGAGGAATTTATTCGCGGAAATCTAGGTATGATTTGCCCACCTAGCATTGAGCTTCTCGGCCGCATCATTGTTTATATTTACCATTTGTATTTATTTGTACGACTATTTTGTTTTATTTACTCGGTCTAAGCAAACAGAAATCATCTCGAACATCGATTCGGTATCGCCGACACGTGCGATTTAAATGGCTAAAAATCTTTTAACATGCTTTTTTCCGCTTCTCTTTTTCGTTTATTTTTTTGGCTTTCTTTCAATCTAATTGATTTGTGGGTATTTGTTTATCAATCGGATTTGGCGTTTCCAGGAAATGGCAAAGTGGAGCGAAAATAAGCAAAACTAACGCAGAAAATCCCAACCAAATCCGAATGAATGAAAATGCCTTGAACCGATGTAAAGAGTTCGTTGTGCGGCCGAAGGTGGCTCCACCTACAGCTGGTATCTGTGCATCTGTCGGATACTCTGAGCAAGTTGTATCTGTCAGATACTCGCAGCAAGGCCACTTGCGACTCTTTCACGCATTATGCAATCCATCTGAGCTAATTCATCCATCATCTTTCCCACCAATCTGTTGGCGAAAATCCATCGCATCCTTCAGATACTTTCGCTATTCGGGTCAGCAAATTAGTCACTAAAGTGGCACACTTTTCCCTTTCCTTTGATCATATTTTAAGAAATGTTTAAATTAATCACAACTTTGTCAAGTGCCAAGTCCTTCAACTGAGTCATTTGCCCATTCAGCAAAACCAAGCCAAAACGGAATGATACTTTTGTTTATGCGCAATTAACAGTGATTGCTAGAGGTGACGAACCACTGTGTGAATCTTGAAACAATTATTATTGCTTTATTAATTAAAGAATATCCCATCCTATGCCTAAGGTAGCATCAAGTATAAGATGATTCTCTTGCGTTACCAATTCACCAGTCCTTAAATATATTACATTTTATTTTGATTAGAGAAATATATATATATTCCCTCTGAATGATCAATTAATTTTATTTCATGCCAACTATTTCAAATGTCTTTAAAATTAAAAGACATTTCCTTTTCAAAGTAAAAGAGATTAGGAATTATACAGACATCTGAAAAATCCCCTTAAACTAAGTAATAAAGGTTTCCATACACTTTAAAGTCTGCATAAAGTTTGCATTATTGAAAATATAGCATTAACTCAAATTCCTCCAATTTAATTCACTGAATCGAGCGTGCACTGTATTTGTATTTTCTTTACTACGTGTCTCTGTATCTGTATCTCAGCTGGTGTATCTATGTATCCAATTCATTCAGGCTTTCGCCTAAAACATCTGTGAGTCATCGCGAGAGCCGTGATTGGATCTCCTCCAATAACAACTTGCACCGATCGCGTTGCGACGAAGAAGTTTTCAGCTCTGACTCACCATCGTGGGAGCTTTGCATCCGCATCTAAGACGTAACATCCACAAGACGTTACCTTCTATATCTTTAAAAACAGGAAAAATAAACAAGGAGAAAAAAGAAGTTGGCACGCCTTCTTCCCGATTTTAGCCCAGAGCCACGCATGCGCGCTTCATCATCGTCCGCGGGCTTATCGTTTTATTTTCTTTCAATTGGAATTTTCATGCGTAATTGATTTTTATGCATTTCTCCCCTGCGTCCCCCCGAGAGTATTTATTTATTTATATGCAAAGCGTGCTTAACACGTTTTTTCCTCCTCTCTCACTTCCCTTGATTTTTGTGATTTATTTGTGACTCGGAATTGGGTCACTTAAGAGCTGGCCAGGGAATATAATTCCTTGATACAGACCTTAAATCGAATGTACAAGAAATTTGGGGTTCTGGTTTTCGAACTGAGGTAATTTATGCTTCATCGGGGGGTTTTCACTGATTAACAAGACTCTTGAGGCAGATTAATGTAGGAATTGATATTACAGTTGCTCTTATTTTGTATTTTGAAGCTGTTTAGTTACCCTACCCTAACTTTCAAAATTGTTAGTACAGATAAAGTTCTGGTTAAGAAAAGATTTTTGTAATGAAGAAGAGAAGGCAATACAATTTTTATGTGTACAATGCCTTATTTTAGCTATCGTTTTTGGGTGCTTAACATCCTTCAGTTAAACTTTATCGTTCGGATAAATTACAGGAGTGTAAAAAAACCTATTTGATTAACAAGTCTGTCAGGTATTTACCTTTATCGGTCAAACAGCTACCAGATACTTTAACAATGAGTGAAACAACTGATTAAAAAAAGATCTAGCGCTAATCTTCTTTGAATTACTTATTAGACTAATTAGTTAATTGCTGGATAAACTTGTTTAACTCTTACATTTTACTCTGAAAAAGTAGCTTAAGTAGTTAGCACTTAGTAATAAGATATTTTAAGGGCATTATTGAACGCTAAAAGCTCAAATAACTATCTGAGGGAAAATCCATGAAATGGTTAAATTGCGTCATTATCCACCTGTTATCTAACGAGTTTTTATGGAATGGAAACCCTTGGCCAGTTCTCCCTTCACAAAGGTCTGCCAGAAATGTGTTTACGATTTCAATTAGATGCTGGTCATACATTACGGCGGCTAATCCCAATCGCGACACCTTACAAGCATCCGCATTTACACAAACACACTCTCAACCGAGAGGCTAATGCTAATGACACCATCCGAAAAAAAACACACTCCACACTCGAAACTCATACAATTTGTTTTGATTTGGCCGTGAACTGGGTAGCATATCAAAATAATTCAAGTTTGTCTTTTGTTTTTACCTCGGCAAGCATATCTATTTCTATTGCTATTCAAATGCGAGCGATGCAAACAACAAGCCACAACAACACATGACATAATTGCTGATTTTCTGATTCTCTGACCGAAGGAATTCGAGTGGAGGTACTCACCTTGACAGTGGGCATTAGCTGTGCATTAACTTTCATGTCGGAGTCGAGATCAGCCCGGTTGGTTAGCTCCTGATAGGTCTTCTCTACGGACGAGATCGTGATCTCGGGGCAAAGTGGTTTCTTGGAATTGTTGTCTCTGGAGACGCAGTTGGTCAGGGATAAACGCCGCACGCTGCCGATGCGAAAGGTGCCTCTACCATCACCGGTGCCACCACTCGACTTCCTGCGACTCCTCCGGGCCTTAAGGCTTCTGCTGTCCTCACTTTCTTTCTGGGGATCGGTGTGGGTAATACTCAATGTTGTCTTCTTGCACCACAAGCCGCTCAAACGATTGCCCATGCTATACGGATATCACATTAACTCTCCGCGGCTTCTAACGATAAATAATCTCGAAAATGTGTGTTCACTGATTCTCAAGGGAGAATGGAGAGAGATGGGACTGGGAATCGGAGACGGAGACGGAGACGAACCGCTGCGCATCTCAATTCGGCAAATACTGAATACGGAATTCTTGCCGAAAACCACAGAATGCCAGACCCAAAACACAGTTGTCCGTCCGTTTATAAGTAGCTTTCAGACACCCCTGTCCTCTCTCTCTTTATATATTTTTGTGTGTTTTTCAATGTGTTTGCTGCCTTTTGGGAGCTTTAGCTTTATAATGTGAACAAGCCGCGAGCCGACGTCTCTGTTTGTATTTCGACTGGCACTATTCGCCCCTCGGTTGTTTGTACTAATCGATTTTTTTGTTTTTTTTTCGAGTCGCTTGGCGAGAGCCCACACAACACTCTCTGTCGCTCTCCGGGAAGATTCCCCGACAAACCCAGCGGCAAACCCGACAAACCCGGCCACTAATTAATATGCTCGGGCCCCCCTGTCACACCACCACAGCCAACTTCATATTATTTCAACAACAATCTTCTGCGACGACAACGCAGCTCACGTTCCGCGTTGCGCTGGCGATGAAGAGCTTGTCAAATAGTTAAGAACACCGAGGAGAAAGAAATTAATTGATCTACAGCCAGGGGCATGGCCATGGGAATACCCTGCAAGATCGATGGGGGAATACAAATCGGAAATAATAAAGTTGAATAGTAGAGTATCTGGCATATTTCAGTTGGGGACTACAAATAGAGAAACTTACTAAATTATAATTATAATAATTATAATTATAGATACAGATATGAACTACAGAAATTCCTAGGGTTTTTAAAACCTTAAACAAAAAGTGTCTAAAATTATGGTAAAACATTGAGTTCAGATAATTATAAATTGGTTTCCCTTGTGTTTAGACAGCCAAATAAAAAACCAAGTAAACCTAAACCTTTTTTCAAGTCTCCCTGTTAATGCCATAAATCATAACCCCCAGATCAATCCATTCCTATCAAAATATAAACACATGTATGTGAGTCAGCTGGTCACCTTATCAGCAAAGGTTTGAACAATGCCCTCCAATATATGGGTCATCTATTAGTTTCATTAATTAAAAGGTTGTTGGCTCATCTAATCTTTATGATCTGTTAAAACTACTTTTTTGTTCATTTACAAGGAGATAGTACCATAAATAATATTGAGAGACAAACCCACTCAGATGATCAGTATACCTTGCGAAGAGCATTTCGCTAACAAGAAATTTGCTTAACGACTCACGAGCCATGCTAAAAATCAACGCCAAATGCCGATTATTCATACCCGGTATATCCATCCAATAATGTGGTTATAGCGCTATATACTCTACGGACTCGTTTTTCCCTCTTTCTTTGCGTCTACGTTTTGAAAACGTGCTAAATGTTATTTATTAATTAAGTTGACGCTATTTTCTACCTATTTAGGTAAGGTGAGAAGAGAGTCCCCAAAGAGGGAGAGAGTTATATCTGCCCAGAGCCGGTTTTAGGAAAGCCGCCAAGTCAGGGAGTGGTTCCAGACCCAATCCCCATCAGTTCCCCAATCCAGAAAGAGTCGCGTGTGAGGTGTGAGTTATGTATTTGCTTAAATATGGCACTGCGAAGCTCGGCATGGTTTGCGTAGAGTGCACTCAGAAAAGCAAGGATATGGCTAATAAGTATTCCACACTCTAGAATCTAGAATAAATATATCTCTCTAAATAACTTTTATATTATAACTACCATTCTGTAACGTAAATAATGTATTCCCAACTCAATTTAAGATTAAAGTTGAGAGTTTTCCTTTTAGTGTATGCAAAACTATAATCAGAATGAGCCAAAAACGCGATGAAGGGGTTGGGAAAAGCCAAGAATGAGGGGCAACAAAAGCTTGAGTGAGAGTTTATGGACACCATAAAGCAAGAGAAGAGCTTCAAAGTGAGTCATGACCTTTGCTCGCTCTGCTTATTTATAAATAGCCAACGGCAATTATTCCGAGTGTGAATTTATAAAGCCAGAAGGGCCGAATCAAGTCTCAACTTCAAGCATATATGTGTGCTAGGAATACCCTCTAACTTATTTAGGGAATTTCGCTTACAAACTCTGTTTATATTTATTTATATTTAAGAAAAGGACTCACATTTCCGTAACTTCGGATGCTTGAAGGACTCAGGCTAAACAATCTGCCCATTTGGTGGTAATGCGTTGGAGATCCATTGCTGTGCGTTGATGATATATCCGTAAACATGGGCGAGTGGGAATGTTCTACAAAAGAGGGTAATCCATAAATTATAAAATTGTATAACAAAGAAGAAGAATTCACAAAGGTCAGGATACCTTAAGAAAAAATTATGCCACATATATTAATATTGCTCCATTCGTATTTTTACTAATAGGTCACCTATAACACCTTTAAAGGGGTCTTAAAACCATAGGGATTTCTGTGGGATAAATATGTTTCTAGGCTAAGACAGAAAACCAATTTCGTTGCCTACTTTTGGAGACTATTTTAAATTATCTTAAACCCAAAACTACTATTTCCCAGATAAACTATGGTATACTGTTTAGCAATATAATTTAAACTCTTAATAAAAAATGTGTGCTATAGTTACTGAATCTATTTTAAGTTATGGATAAGAATATCTATCTTAGTTAAGGATAAAAATCCTATACTCACCGCTCAAAACGGGCGACATGTCCTTGGGAAAGGCGAATAGATCGTTGTTGTTACGAATGTCAGATGAGTTCAAGGTCAAGCTCGGTTTGCGAACCCCCAGGAAGTTGGAAGTGGCCGAGGCGGCACTGGAACACCCACTGCCACCCGATCCCGCTCCTGGAAGGCCATAGCTTAAGCGGGTGGGCGTGGCATTGGGCAGATGGTGGGATTCCAGGGGAGAGGCGGACTTGGGTATTCCACTGCTGGAATTAATGCATCCCGTGGGCGCTCTCTTCAGAATCGGCGCAGGCGGCAGCTGGGACGGCGAGGGCCGGAATACCCCAACTGGGTGGGGATTGCTCAGTGGGTCACCCTGTTGCTTGGGAATGGCCAATCGAAGCGTTTGCCGCGCAGCTAGCCTTCTTCCAGGCGCGTACTTATTTCCCGGCTGCGCAGTCGACTGCGGCAGCGGCTGATCGTGGTTCATGATCGGTTCAGGGGGAGCGAGAGAAACCTGTTGCTCTCAGCTGTTGATCTCACAGCTGCTCTCCGAAAAACTATAGTTGTTTTTCGCTCTCTGCAGCAGCTGTTAATATTTTAGTTCTTTGCTCTTAATTATGCTCAATTTATCTTTTTATGCTGTTAGTTGTTCTCCTGTTTTCTCACTGTCTCTGTTGTTCTCTCTGATTTTATTGTTGTTTATATGTGATTATTAGCACTTTACATTTTCTATAGATACTTTTTATAACTGTTATCACTTTTAGTTTTATTCTCTTGATCTGCTGTTTTGCTCTTTTCTGTTACTTTTGTTCTCTGCCTCTGTTAACGATTTTGTTTTTATTTCTGTCTTGATTGCCACTTAACAGCTGTTATCTTGGCCTTAGCTATCTGCCACTTTTATCGCTGTTTTTGTTGTAATTATTTGCACTTCTTTTTCGCACACTTGTCCGTTGCTGCATTGGCTTTTTATCAATGAATTCGCTTTATTGCTGTTGTGTTGGCTTTTCAGGGAACTGCAACGATTACAATATTATATAAGTATATATACATAAGTACATTTACATGCGTGAGTAAACAAAAGCTAAAGCTGTGTAATAAATTAAGAGCTATAGTTGGCGTCTGCTGTTGTTTCACTGCAATTTCTTGGAACGTGCCAATGCCCATTTTTCACCTCTTTTTTCCCTACACCTTCTTCTGCTTTTGACCCACTTGGCATGAACGAAAACCAACAACGAGCTAACAACGCCTTAAATATATTTTCCCTCTTTTGTCGACCTTTTAAAATTAACCAAAAAAGCTGGTAACGACTTACAAAAATTATTACACCACGACCTTCTTAATCATATTTTTTTTATTAATTAAGAAATGAAAACATCGTCTTTAATATATTTCAATTGTTTTTAATTTGTTTAAATCAAAAAACCAAAAAAAAGATTACATTTTCAGGTTAAAAGTAGCAAATGGATTCGACTATTTTAAGGAATTCTTAGTTTGCATTCAAAATTTTAAGTGAAGTACACATCATGTTATTTTCTTAACTATTAAAAATAAATATAAATTGTTTTAGTAGTTTACAATTCCTATTTTATTTATAAAACTTATTTACGTACTAAAAAAAAATATTTTTTATTAATCAAATGCCCAAAATCAAAGCATTTCCTTTAAATTTTATTTAAAAGCCAATCTACCTTATTTTAAACATACTGTCTTTTCAACCTGAGCATAAAACATGATCTTATTCAAAATCTCTACCTGTAAGCTTCTTCCCACGCTCTTTTTCACTGATTTTGAAAATCGGTTAGACAAAGCATTTTAATTTTCCAGCACTGAACTTGAGAATTTGTACGTGGTCGCTGAGCGAAATGAGAAATCTCCGACAATGAGAAATCTCCGACCAATTTTCGTGACTTTGCGTGGGACCAGCGACCATAAAAGCCACACGCCATTTAATTCTCGGGCTAATCTGTAATAAATATATACACACTTATGGGCATCAGTATATAGCGAAATTCGCTTTAGTTAAATTACTTTGAAACGTGAATGAATCTTAGGCAATGGCTTTATTTGTCTAGAAAACTGTGGGTTGCGGTTGAGACTGAGAGATCGTTGTCGGAATTGGGATTGCCCTTGAACTCGATAAAGAGAACATTGCTGGGGGTCAGTGGAGGAAAATGAATCTTATATTATGGCGTGAAAATTATGAGAATTCTAGTAATTATTTTAATTTCAACTATTTACAAGGTGATCCCAAGGATACAAACTTTTATACAGTTTATATTACATTAATTTAAATTTATTTTTGGTAGTTACTTAAGTTGAGGTTGTTCTAATTAACTAATTCAAATATATAAATATCTAGCGAATTGGGAATTAACTATCCAAAAGATTGCGCTTACTATTAACTACACTGAGACTCAAGGCTGTTTTTGAGTTACTTTCCGTTCCCAGCAGCTATTAGGATTCTCGTTTCACCACGAGATTACGTTAATCGTATAAGGAATTCAATTGAATTTACAATCTAGTTCCTTCTCACTGTCTCACTTTAATTCTCGCACCTTCTACCGAGAACTATATTCACCTCGGCTCTTCTTTTTATAGTCAGCACTCGTCCTGCTGGTCCAAGTTCTGGCCGATCATGCGAGCCAGTCCAAAGTTTACTATGTACTGTATTCCTTGGACCCGGTACGTGTCCTTTATACACTTGCATATCGTTGGTTCAGGAGAAATCCCTGAAGACACTTAGTGTTCAACCCCATCGCCCTTAAATGTTGGTCCAAGGTCTGGTTGCCCTTGAAATACTTAATCCCCTAGCCTCTGGGAAGTTGGCCAGATCCTTAAAGTATTTGCATACATATATGTATATACATATATGGTGTGTTATGTATTTACAAAAATGATTAAGGAAGAAAGCTAACTTCGGCAAGCCGAAGTTTGTATACCTTTGCAATTTGCAATTGCAGCGACTTGAGGGAATTAGAAATCGACGAATTTCGGTAAAAAGAAAAATGTTTAGATTCTCATAAAAATTCAGCAATGGCTGATAAGGCAAGTATGATTATATGGGATATAAAAGACCACTGTAGAGTCCATATATATGGTGAGGATTTATCATTGGTTATTTTTGATGTTTTGTAGGACTCTCCGGGCTATCCAGATGGGTTTAGGAGATCAAGTGGAAAACTATTATAGAGAAAGAAGGAAGAAGGAAAGCTAAACTCCAGCAGCTAAATTGCTCCTATGGCATAGATATAGTCAGCAGATTTTGACAAAATTGAAACCGTAGGTGTAAAATTATACCATATTGCAATAGGGTATAAAAAAGAGTGAAACTATAATTAGTTTTCAATATTTTCCTGATCGTTCCTATGGCAGCTTTAGTAGTCCGATTCGGCAGATCAACTTAAAGATAGAAAACTGCTATAGAAAGACAATTAGCGAAGTTTTATTAAAATAACTTAAAACAAAGAGACAAGTTTGCGTAGAAACGAACGTAGGACAAGACTAGATTGACTCGGCTACTGTAGGTGATCAAGAATATACTTTATAGGGTCCATCGCTGACAAAAATTATAATACCCTGAAAGGGTATAACAGCACATTTGATGTCGCAACATTTAAACATGTTGACGAACTGTGACAACTAATTAGCAGCAATGTCAGATGGAGTGCACACACTGATTGATTGCCAAGCGATTGGCACTGAAAAGAGTTTCTCGTTCTCAGATCCCAGGGGGTTGCCAGCAATTAGTGGGGCTCACTTTTAGAGTTGGAACCAGAGTCAGAGCCATTTGCATATGACAGGGGGAGACACTGAGAAGCCAACAGACAGAGATTATAGAAATCCAAATGCGAATCGTGAAAAGCCGTCGGCCTTTTGGTTGCCTTAAAGAGCTGCAGATTTCTTACATATTTGCACACGGTCTTACAATAAATTGCAATTATGCAAATTGCGCGAGTCGCGCGTTTCGAGCGATTCGGAGCCAAAGATGCCAGACATTAATCACGGCGGGTATTTAGCAATTATTGATATTGACGGGGCGTGTCAATAGCTGGGCAATGATAAATGATTTTGGCATTTTTTTGTATGCTCTCCAGCCCTGGAGAAAAAAACTCCAACTTGCAACTCGCATTGGATTGAATTCGATTCGATTAATCGAGGGGTCAAGTTGAAAGGCAAATGGAACTTTAGTTGGCCTTGTGTTGATTGTCGTCTGTCATTAGAATAAATCCAATCATGGAGCCCCAGACAAAGGAATTTTACAAATCTACTGAAGACGAGGACATCCCGAAAAGTATCATTCCTTTGCTGAAGCCTGTTCACAACAGTCCCTTCTCCGCCAACACCCAGCAATGTAACTGGGTTTTAATCAACGTATGCAGAGAGGAACCCAAGATCAGGCGCTTCTGCCTCAACATTACCAAACATCCCAGCCAGCTGCCACATGTCCTGCCCAACGTCCTGAATACGGCCGGCTGGCCTAACTGGCACACTTTCTTTCTGTTTCTCCCACGCAGACACTTCACATACTGGAATCGTTTGTTTCCCATGTCGCCGATGCTCGCAAAGAAAAGTGTTTCAGAGCATCCAAAGACGACCCGTAGAAGGTTCAGGTTCCGTCGCAATCAAAAGATGAGGGGAAATCAAAAGGATCAAGCCCGTGCCAAGAAATTGCTCCCCCGCCGTCGCCCACGTTAATAGGTATGTACGTATCACCAGTAGCAAACGGAGGTACAACTCAACCATTACATTCTCGATCTTTCACATCAGCCCAGGACTTGCGAACCCTAGAGAAGCATACCTTCTTGAAAGCACCGCCACGTTAGTTCTTCCCAATAAAATCGAGGGTGAAGGAGGTTAAGGAGTTATAGGTGAATCAACATCAATCGAAATACAACACTCAACATCAAAAAACATGAATAAAGACAGAAAAAGCACCTTGCTTATCTTAACTAAAGCATATTTGTACAAATTTGTAGTATATGTCGGGAATATTTAATGTATGTAATGTAATGTGTGGCATAGAATGTGTAGTTCTACCACAATATGTGCGTTGTCATGGAAAAAGAAGCTACAATGACTCGACAGTTCTGGTGCATTCCTAGTCTTAGCGTGTGGCGCATGCGCAATGCGAATGTGGCAACTCTGTTACTGTCTAGGACGCAACCTATAAGAGTGAGAGGGACAACTAGACATACGAGTTGGAATGAAAATAAAAGAAGTTTGAAGGAAGTTGGCAAAGGTCGCAAGGAGGCGACAGTTGCGGAGACGAGCAGAACTCCATTAGGTTAAATCAGGGAGCCAATATCGACATTTACAAAAATATCCTTATATTAAAACTTATGTATATATTAGAGACAATAAATTTCTTGTCGTTTTTTTTTAGATTTACACTGACAGATGAGAGGTGCTTCCTGTAAATTGTTTTTTATTTCGAAGATACTTATACATCCTAGAAAGTTATGAAATCTGTGAATTTTCCTATCAATTAATATAGCAGATTGCTTTTAAAAATTGGTATTTATATTCCTAAACCTTCTTTGATAAGGTTTAATAAGTAAAAATGTTGTATATTTTGTACTAAAGTAAGAGAGCAAAACACACAGCGCAGCTACTAAACTCTTGGATGTTCTTCGAT
Organism: Drosophila orosa; assembly: GCA_018904745.1. NCBI lineage: Eukaryota > Metazoa > Arthropoda > Insecta > Diptera > Drosophilidae > Drosophila > Drosophila orosa. The sequence goes on from JAEIIH010035702.1 coordinate 20,211, forward strand.
CTAACGGTTTGACCAGCAGCTCGGCCAGCTGCCTCCGAAAAAATATATCGGTTTAAGCAGCGTGAGCAAATTGAGCCACGGCGTGCCCATCGCTGCAATATATATTTGTATCAAACACAATATTAAACGAGAAGATGCAGCAAATCTTTAGCAAAACAACTGAATACAGCCACCATCAAGAATCTGGACCATCTAGATTCTAGAATATGTAAGCAATTTTTGTAGCTTTCCCGGACTCCTTTTGGCTACCAACTCATCCGACATTTTAAGCTTTTGCATGCTGGAACGTATCATATACATTGTATATTATACAAGGCAAAAAGGACGTTCATCTTTCGGCTTTTGCGGACGTTGATCATCGTCTATGAACGCTAAGGCCATAAGCCCGGTCATCGAACTAATTATGGAATATTTATATGGCATACAAAAGTAAACATCGGCCAAACACAATTTATTCTTGACTTTGATTTGTTTTGCTTTTGTTTTTTGGCCACCGCTGCTTAGGTGGAATTTTTGACACCCGGCAGACACAAGTCAGGATGGCCGAGTGGTCTAAGGCGCTGCGTTCAGGTCGCAGTCTACTCTGTAGGCGTGGGTTCGAATCCCACTTCTGACAAGAATTTTTTGTCTTTAAATATTTTTTTTTAAGATTTATTTATTGTTTATCTAAAAATGTACCCTTAAAATTATTCATACCTTTAATTTCTATAATTTTAGATTAGTAGAATCAAAATTAAATCTGGTGTTGACTTCTAGAATATTCATTCATAAACACAAATGTATGTTTACAATGTCTTTCCAACTTTTAATTTATTTAATTTAGAAATACTTAAGAATTAATTAGCACTGTATGAAATTGGTATTTGGCTCTCGTTACTTTAATAGTCAGGATGGCCGAGTGGTCTAAGGCGCTGCGTTCAGGTCGCAGTCTACTCTGTAGGCGTGGGTTCGAATCCCACTTCTGACAAGATTTTTTTTTTAACCATTAATAATTTTTTTTACCTTACATTAAATATGTATATATTTAACTGAACAAATACCACTTTTTATGTTTATTTGTGGGTTGGTATGGTTAAACAATACATTTTTCACACAGCACGCTGACGATAGTTATTCAATAAAAATATAAACCTCTGTCTTTGTGTAAGTGTATTTTCGCTGTGTTCACATGATATTGGGTAATCGACGGGGCATTAAAGTGCATTAGGCGTGCCGCTAACGGCTTATCACGTCCAGGCGAACATGGCTGCGCCGCAGCGAGTCATTCATCAAATGTCTGACCGTGAGGAGGTGGCTTGTTTGGCGGGCCATTAATGGCACAGATACGCATTCAGGTTTATGGCCAGAGAAATCCCCGCCCAGATAAACCCTTGAAACCAGCTGATAACTGCTACTAAGCCCGTCCAGACCTTGGGCGAAAAATGCCGTCGTCTCCCGTTTCGAATGTTGACGCAGCCAGTTTCCGCAATTCCCTGCATTTGCATAAATGGCATATAGAGAGTATCAGCGGAACTGACCCAGCCAGATGGCATTGAGCCCCTGCCCTGGAATCGGAATCAGAATCGGAATCAGAATCAGAATAAAACTGTGTCAGCTTTGATTTGCTTTGTTTACAAACAAACATGGCAAAGAGAAAGAGAAAAGCAAACTTCACTACGCTTCACTGTTATTTTGCCTTTTAAATTGTGTCAGTTTTATATTACCAAAGCCAACTCGCATTCCTCCACCTTCGTGCAATAATGTCATAAGAAAATTGGGAATACACTCAAAAATATTCAAGAAAAATATATTGAATTTAACAAAAACGAGGGACATAGCTTTTGGGTAAGTTTCCGCGAAAATTTAGAGAGAACTGTGGGGAATAACTATCTTAGCAACATTTTAAACACATTTTTATGCGACAATTCTGAGCTCATTTTTTTGGGTGTATCTTTCCCTTGTTTTAATGGGTTTTTGATGCATTCTAAATGAATAAAAATTGCGTGCGCAATTGTTGCTCGACTTGAGCATTGCTGCTGCTGCTGCTGCTGACCCATTTCGATGATTATAAATGAGTATAACTTATCAAGCGATTCTTTTGCCTTGGAACTAAACTGGGTTTAGCTGTCTGCCTGCCGGCCTCCCCTTTTTTCCGCTCCAACACTCTGACTGCACTATATAATTGCTTATTTTAGCCGTATCACAGCAGAGGAAATAAGGCAACAAGTTCAATGGCAAAAATCATTGCTCGCAGCTTGTCAAAACATTTTTCGATACGAATTAAAATTTAAATTTGAATTTTCCGCTTCGAGTTGTGCTCCTTCGGGCTTTGGTTATTTTCCTTCGATAAACAAATAATTAGCGGAAAAATGCGCAAATGCAAATTACGTCCGTTCGCAGACACAGACAGATGTCTGTGGCTCCGTCTCTGTCTCTGGCCATATCTATTCGAACTATGAGAATATACATATTCTCGTCGGAAGATGTCGGCGTCGAGTCAAAGGCAAGGCGTAAACAATGCCCGTCTATTCTTCGGCTGCAAATGTACGAGTTCGAATATCTCACTGAACAGTGTCAAAACTAATTTGAATTCCTCCACCAGGAACACTTTTTATGACTTGCCCAGCGGAAAACTGTCGTCAAGTGCGGCTGCTGGCCAAACTCATTAAAATATCCATTTTCCGGACACCAGAAAAAAGGAAAATGTGAACTCTCACGGCGAGAGACGCCGAGCAGTCATAATAAATAATACGAAATATTAAAAGACAACAAAGGAGGAGGCCGCTGCCTAATGAGAAGGGTTCGGTTTGGTTTTGCTATTCCACTCCGCGTTCCCATGGCGAGTGCCACGCCCACTTCAACCGGATTATTATTAGCGCTTTTTGGCCCGAATCGAGGAATGCTGCGGGTCTTGACCTCTTTTCCAGCTACGCTTTTTGGGAAGTCAGCCCGCAGAGATATAGATATTAGCGCCGTGCCGCAGTTCTTAAAAAGGCCTTACTTTATATGCCGCTCATAGTCTCTTTTGTTCGTGGCCAGCGATTGTCTGCGATTTGTTCGCCCGCCCAACCCCAAAACGCAGAAAGATAAGATTTATCTGTACAGAACTGACTTTGTAAACAGATTGTCGGCATTTGTACAAAGTGCAGCGACAAAGCAGCTGATCGAATCGATTCAATTTGCAATTATTCCGTCATAAAATTGCACAGTTCTTGTTACTTAACTTCCAATTAGCGCTGTAATACCCGCAAATTAACGTTCACAATTATTAGCTGGGAAATAGACAAAGTATTTATTTCTCAGTCACCACCCAGTTCAATGGTTAGCAAGAAAGTTGGATAATAATTTGCATAAAGCCAGAAGTAAGACTGCCTTATGGCGAGTTGCCATAACATTTTATAGCAACGCGCCAGCCAAGCGAACGACTGAGTGAGCGAGAAGTGGAAAACGTGCTTTTGGCCTGCTCATCCCATGAGTCAGGATGGCCGAGTGGTCTAAGGCGCTGCGTTCAGGTCGCAGTCTACTCTGTAGGCGTGGGTTCGAATCCCACTTCTGACAAGAACTTTTTGCACTTTTTTTTTTATTTATACTAGTTGCAAATAAGTAATTATATCCTATTATATAATTTAGGGGGCGAAAAAAGAAATTAAATTCTGGTAATTTGCTCTGTCCAATTTCTGGTTCTCGCTACTTTAACAGTCAGGATGGCCGAGTGGTCTAAGGCGCTGCGTTCAGGTCGCAGTCTACTCTGTAGGCGTGGGTTCGAATCCCACTTCTGACAAAGATTTTTTTGTAGTTTGTATTTTTATCGGTCTAATCAAATTGTTTATTTTTTGTGGCTATTTTGGTGGGGTTTTAGTGGCCCGGGGCCAAGAATAACAATTTGATTGTGTGCATGTAAATAAATATGCGCGTGTGAGCGTTCTCAGTTGATGGCGTAAACAAAAACATGTGCGAAAGGCCAGAAACTTCAATCAAGTGAAATGGAAATTGAACATGAAAATGGAAAAACATGTGGGAATACGCAGAACAAATTGTTTGGCCGAAAAAGCGAAAGAACGCAGGCGTCAGGTCATGCGGATGGAACATGTGTATGCTTCCTGGAATTGCAAAAATTCCGCAATTTGCGGCTCCATTGGGGCTCGCAGATCGGAGACTACGTGGGTGTCGCGTATGTTTAGATTTTTGGGAAAATCAATGCCGGCGATCTTGGGCGGGCTTTGATATTAATTTGATTTTAATAAACTTGTTGCCCTGATATATTACAGCCAGTCCTCCACATGGGGAGAGGTGATAACTCATGGCGCCTCCGCCGTCTGTGTTTAACATTTAAATTACCCGTTGTTTTCACTCTTTAGTGGGTAATTTATTCGTGGAATTGATCGGCTGCCCTTTCAATGATTGACTTGACTTTTATGTGGATTTTTATAGGCGTTGCATTGACGTGTGAATTGGGCCGAAAAGCCCAAAAATCCCCAAATTGTATACAGTTTCGGAGTTTATGACTCTGCAGAAATACGCCTTTATGTTCGTTCACTCAAGTCACACACAAACAGAATCTTAAGTGCACACACAAAAAGTTAACTTTTTTACAGGGTTACCGCCGAATTCCCAAAATTAATCATACCAGTTTCAGGTTAGTCTAATGAATAGTTTCCAAATAATCCCACACTAATTCTTTTGAAGGTTGCGGAAACATTAAAAATATAAAAACTACGACCAACCAAACTTCATTCTCCTCTAAGAAAATCTTATAAATATACTCCGAAAATAACTTAAAAATGTATAGAACATAAATATATAATTTTACTAAGCCATCACATAAATATTCTGAATAACAACTTTCGAAAGTACGATATATTTGTGTTATCAACCAAGATCTGCATAACTGGAATTATTTGAGATCAGTTATAAATTATTGTTTTTGTTTTTTGACATTTGTGGGTCAAGAAGTATTTTGAGTTTACCGATTTCTCCGAAAACAATCAAAAACATTTGTTTTATTCAATAAGAATCTGTCTTAAGTAGAGGAACTCTTTTGTAGAATATCTTAAAACTGAATCTTCCTAATCGAATACCCCAGATATCCGATATGGCACGTTTCTTTCAGTGTAAATCTGCATTATTGGTTGTGGGCAACTTACAGTTTGCGCGATTCACGGGCGACTTGTCGGCGTTTTTCAGATAACCAATGGAAGCTGTAGCTTTCGGATTTTCGGTATTCCGGATAAACGGAGGATTATCTGGCGGGCGGGGGTTAACTCTCCGAAAATTCCTGCAAGTCAATCAACCCGTCAGTTATGCTGTTGATATTTCATTTTTAGCTTTTTCGCTTCTTCGGCTTCTCGACTTTTCGCCTTTTGTTGCTGGTATTTATAGACGCACACATGGAAGCGCAGCCAAAATTAAAGCGTACGCACCACAGAAACACTCACACACATTTCACACACACCGAATTTCGTAATTGCACGGCCGGTTGGCTTTTTAAAAATCTTTCTTACATTACTAAACACATTTTATAACACGAATTTCGTTTTATTTTATAATCGTCGCCAGCTGAAAAATATAAAAACACACATCAAAACGGGGCTTCGTTGTTTTTAACCGCGCGATGTTGACTGCGACGCTGCCGCCAGCTGAATGCAGGCAGCGAAGCGGCGCAGCGCCAGAAAAGCCAAGCGATCGCACAGTGGGCCACAAAGTATAATTATGAGAGTAAATCTAAATTATTTCGGTAAGAGAGTCTCGCTGCACCGTTTCACCGTTAAACAAATACATGTTCCTATTATGGAGGAAAGCCGTCCACCACAAACACAAATATGTACATATGTCAAGACGGAGGGGCTCCTTTCTTTATGTCGTGTGTGCCAAACATTATTTTTTAAGTATTACCAATTAATGGGCTTTAAGGCCTACTGTGCGATCACTGGATTAGCGGAGAGCGAGAGCGACTGATTGCGGCAAGAGAGCATGAGAGGGCAACTAGAGAGTGGGTGAGCGAGAGAGCTTCAGGTTTGGTTGTTTATTGCGCGTCTTCACTAAAAGTGCGAGAGAAGGAGTGAGAGAGAGAGAGAGAGAGATCAAAAAAGAGCAAGTAAAATGCGTGGGCGAAGACAACAGAAACACAGACACACCCACTTGCTTGCGCGCACACACAGACTCTTATAATAAACCGCTGCACGTGCAATGCAAAACCTCAACAAAAACAGAAATAGCCAAAACACATGCAACGTAAAAGATACTTTAAAGTTTAAACTTTAAAGGTAAGTAAGCGATTCTTTTCGATTCATTTCTTTAAATTGTAATTCTTAAATATGTACATATGTACATATATTTATACATATGTACATATGTGATGTTTTTGTTTAAAAATAAAGTTGAAAGCCTCTTAAAATATTATACTGATTTGCATAGAAATCTGTATTTAATATTTTAATTTCTCGGTATGAATAATTAAGTATTTTGTCTGCATATTAAATTAGGTTCGTTTCAGTGAGTACTATTTTTTTATATTTTAAAATTATACGCATATTATATCAATTTTTAACTATACAAATAAAACTTAGTTGTAGTGGAAACATGCTTTATTTTATCAACTTGTGAACAGGTGCTTTCTTTCCACTCCGTCGTAGCAGTTTTAAATGTACATAAATGTCTTGTATTTCTCCTCCCATTACGTATACGCCCCCGCCATAATTTGTTTTACTGCAGCCATAAAAAAAACTAAGCAACGAAATGCGAAAAATACAACAAAATTATTTGAGCAGCCAAAAGCCGAGACAATGAAACCTGTTAATTAACTTTGTACAAATTTGGCAGAAAAGTGTCGCGACAAAATAGCCATAACAAAAAGATGAGGGAGTAGCAATTGATTAATGCTCCGCAGAGTCTTCAGACCCTCCTCTTTTTATATATTTTTAGTGTTTTTTCGGATTTGACTTTGAACTTGAAAAGGAGCATTGACTTTGAGCAATAGAGTTGGTACAATCGAACACTAATTGAAACGTCATGGGGAGTGGCTGAAGAGTTGGATATTATTAGAGGGGGAAGTTATACAAAATGTTAATATATTTTAGATTCATTTATATCTTATAGTGGAGTATTTTTTATATTTATTTAT
>JAEIIH010035705.1:0-40705 GCA_018904745.1 Drosophila orosa
TTTACTAGGTATTTTGATCATTTCATTTCCATAAACCTTTTCCCTTATCACAATATTTTTTGTAAGCCTGCCAAAGTCCTTGTTGAAACCAGAGGACCCTGAATCTGGATGAATATATCAGCAGGGCGAAATAAAATTAAAACGCACGCACACAAATTAAAAACTTTCAATAGCAACAATTTTCATTTAAAAATTCAACACCATGCGCTGGGACAAGCATCGAGGGATGGAATGGGTGTGGGGTAACGCTTGGGAAGTGGAAAATGGAAAATGGCAAAGGCTGTGGGGCTGGAAAAATGGATGGAGAAGGAGCAGGGAGAACTGCCAGCTGGGTGGCCGCTTGTTGATGGCCATTGAAGTGGGGCGACAAACAGATTTATGAAAACTGAAAAATATCCATTGTAATTTGACTGTGCGCCAAAGTGCCAAAGGAGCGACTATGGCGATGGCTCTGGAGCGAAGTGGAGGTCACTGGGATCTCACTGCTGGTGCTGCTGCTGCTGCTGCTGCTGGGGAGCGGGCAACAATTAAAACTATTTTGGCCAAAACAATATCGGGTTGTTGCCATCGCCGCCAGCTTTCACAGTTGCGCGAGCTCGTTGCTGTTCGCTGCTGGCAACATTTTATTAGAATGCAGGCCGGGTTAGGGGTCAAACCGCAGAGGGGAAGGGGGACAACTTGGGGGAGTGGCAAGTGGGACCGGTCATTGGGAGGTGAGAGGTCTCTGGGTTGAAAGGGGAAGGACAAGACCCAAGCTGATTGCTTGCTGCAATGGCTGACAGGACATGGGGCTGAGCATGGTCGCCACTGACTGCAAAAATACCCTTGCCACAAGGTTATTCAAATCAGTTGACCCAAAATTATAGGGAATTAAGCTAAGCTTTTAGGGATATCCTTACAGCTAAAACCTAGTACTTCCCTAAGAAGAAATACAAAAAAACTTATTTAAAGTCTCGAAATACTGCTAGATTCTCTTGAAACCCAAATAAAAACATAAACAATTCGAAGGGAGCATTAAAAAAGGGTACTAAGAGTGCGAACTATGCTGAAAGCCAGGGCCCAGCCTTGTTGCTTTGCTGTTTTGTCATTGCCGCTGTGCTGTCTGTTTATTGTGCCAGCGCTGCAGAAATCCAAGGCATGTCCTTTGGCCAGGATAAAGTGCAATGGCAGCGAACGCGAGGACGCGAGAATGCGGCTGAGCAGGAGCTTAGCAAAACAACAGCTGTTGAACCCCTGACCTCCTCCCCACGGGGAATCCTCAGTCCAAAGTCCTGAATCCCGTTGGCAGGCGGAATTTATTGCTTTAAAACTTAATCAACGGCTACTGGAACTTCTTGCCACCGGGAGGCGGTGACGGATCCACCATCGTGAAGCCGGGCGGTGGAGGTTCAGTCTTCAGGGTGGTGCTTTGCTAGTACACCCAGCCTTTCTGGGATTTCGAATCACAAATCCGCCAGAATCTTGGCCAGATCCTCAGGCTTGGCTGGTCTGATCGGGCTCCAGCTTCAAGTTCTTCTTTGTTAATATCTCGTTGGCACCTCGCAGCTTGTAGGACGTCGAGGTGGACACGCCGGAACCCATCTTGGACCGGACTTGAGCACAATTACCACGTGGATGGAGCAGATGCTCCAAAGGTCGCGGTGCAATATAGCGTAAAATTGATTTTATTAGCGACGTGGTTTTCCTAGAAAAAAAACGATATTGAAATTCCAGTTTCTGTAAAATTCCTCCTCTCAGTTTACACAGAGAAAATAATATTAAACAAAATAAATTGAAGTGACCAGTAAATGTGAATTCATAAATACATTTCTGGTGATTGAATTTCATGAATAAACAAAGAAATTCAAACGAACATATAGCTCACCAAATTCAATTATGCATTCATTGGAATTGCTTTCATTTTGAATCAAACTAAAAATCTTAAAGCCTTGAAATTAATAAAAGTATTCAAGAGAAATGTTTGTAATTACCCCGAAAACTGACAATTAAATTGAAGAAAGAATGTTATAATCATGCAACACAAGAGGCATTCCATTACATGAATAAGATTATTTGAAACCTCAAAATCAATGCAATAGTTTATTTACTTTGTAATTTATGTAATAAATATATTTTAAATAAACCTATAACTCCGACACTTTATGCTTTAATTTATGCTTCGATTTAAAACCTCTCCCTTTCATATTCACTTCTTTATCAGATCTGGTGAATACCTAGCTAATTGTCCTCTTGTCCCTCCCATTTAGCCATTGTTTATCAGAGCAAGCTGTCGTCGTGGATGGCTAAATTGCAATCAAATCGAGTTGGCCAGCTGGAGGAGCTCCTCGTCATGACAACCCGGAGGTGGAACTGGCAGCAAGGGAGACGGAGGAAGAAGAGGCATCCGGCGAGCAGTGCGAGCTCACAACATGCCAATCAAGTCGCCCTGCCGCAAATTGTTCAAATTGCATGCCTCTCCTAATTGTCAATATATAAGTGAGCGCAGGACGACGGTGTAATAAAGGAGTCCCAAGGACTCCCCGGGCACTTGACACCCGGCACCAGCACCACAGTGCTGGGCCACTCGGTTATCAACACCTGTCCCTCGGCTCATTTACGGCGTTTTTATTACGGGTTATTAATGTGCATGTTCACGCCCTAAAAGATTAGATCGTAAAACGCAGACATTATGCCAGCGCAGTATCCGATCGAAATCCATAACAAACAATTAGGATAATGGCTATTCAAAGTGGCATTGACTGCAGATAGCATAACGCTAATGTTGTAAGCACATGTAATAGGCTAATGCCAAAGGCACATGTTGTTTGGCCCGAAAAAAAGCGGGCTGAAATGCTTTTTTCGGTTGTCCTCCTGCCAAACGTCACGAGAATGTACCTTTTTCCGCATTAAAGATGCTGAAAATCACATTATGGGATGAAGGAGGATGACTTTTGAAATTTTAATATAAAGAACAGGCTGATAGAATATAACTGAAGTATATTGTATTAAAGACTTAATATGCTTAACTGAATAAAAGCTGTTACAAATGTTGCAATTCTTATTTTTACTGGTTTTTGATTCAATCCCCCCCCCTGAGATAAGTATGTAACCTACGTAAAGTATAAAGGATAGAAGCTTTTCAAATTTAAGCAACACTCAGTTGAGCCCTTTGACCCACATTTTGCATGCCCAAAAATATCCACAAATTTTCGAGTTTTTCCGTGCATGTTGGGGAGGCAAAGTCTCGTGTTTTCAACAAGCGGCAACAAAGTGGTAACTGCAATTGGCCTCTAAGTACTTTCCAAAGTCTTTTGCATGGCAGTTCACATAATTCGTGTTGTGATAGTCTCGGCCTCGTTTTCGCCCCGAAAACTGCTCCGGTTCGTGGACGAAGAAGCCGGAGAAGCCGGAGCGCGCAGCCGTTTTCGGTTTTTGTGCCCAAAACATAATTAAGTGCTCTCGCCAAGTTGTTGACTGTGCGGGGAATTTGTCATAACGCGGGGAAGGGACCGAGAAAATGTCGAGAAAACCAGAAGCAGAACCGTTGATAATGTACTAAGTAGTAATAAATTTTACTTTTATGCGAGAACCACAAGCGAAGAAACTCTGGGGCGAGCCGAAAACAAGTCCGAGTCAGAAATCAAGTGCCGGCGAAAAGTGAAATGGGCCCGGCTCCTGCCCTTTTGACCTCCTACGACCAGTGTTGTCGGGTTTGGCTTTAGAACTTTAGAATAAATAAGAGATACAAGAAATCTTTCTTGTTTTAAACTTTCATAAATGAAATACATTCAGCGGCTTTGAAATATGGCTTAAACCTAGTCTTAACTGTAATAATTTTCAACTGACAAACTCCTTAAGTTCAGGTAAGCTTTGTAAATAGTTAAATTTGGCTAGAAAGAACAAGTAGCTGAATGGACAGCACTCGCCGTTGACGGGCTCAACAAGTGGCCAAGTTTCCAAGTTGTCCATCCGAGCTGATGAAGTGGCAATGGCCATGAGCCGGACTTAGTTGTAGTTGGCCAGCCGGCGGTGGAAGTTGGAATTAAATCAAACATCAAACAGCAAGGAGCGAGGAGCGAGGCGAAAAGGACTCAGAGCCCAGGGGGCCAAAATGAATTGCAATGGGGCAGGGACGCAGTGCTAAAAGTGTTAGCAACTCTGCCGCATTCCTGTTGATTTTGCTGGCGCAAAATTGTGGCCGGGCACGCAGCCTCGGGCGTGATGGATTAGCAAAGTTGGAGTTTAGCGGCCGGGCCCGCCCTGTTTATAATTTTGCGAAAATATACGAAACTTTGGGTGGGGCCCAAGGGCGTGGCTGGGGCCAGCCCGAGTTTCATGTTCTCGACCAGCTGCAGCAGGACTTTGAGCTTCAGTCGCGGCATACCACCACGGCCAGGCCATTCAGCATCATGCAGCAGCTAGATCGGGAGCAGGAGCTGGAGGCTCACAGGTTGGGGGCCTGGCCCAACACCAGTTTCGATATCCTGGAAACCTTGTATAAGGATCAGAAGATTTACGACTTAAAAACCACGACACATAAGCCCTTTCGTGTACTGCAAAAGCTGGAGGACGATTTAATCAAGGCGAACAGGCGCACGACAACCGTCAAACCGTTTCAATTGGCGAGCGCCCTCGTTGAGGACTTTATCAAAAAGGATCAGAAGGCGGGATACCTGAGTGAGAAACCAAATCATGGAGAACTGGAGCCGATAGCTGAGCACAAGGCAGAGTTGAAGCCCGAGTCTCGAGCTAAGCAAAGCCAGAAGCGGAAACGCAAACGCATTCGCCGCAGGCGCAAGAGGATTCGCCGCCGACGGAAAAGGACACGTCGACGTCGCCGCAAGAAGAGAAAGAAGCGCCGGAAGAAGCGCAAGAAGAAAAAGCAAAAGGGAGATAAGAAGAAGAAGAAAGGCAAGCGAAAGCGGAAGCGGAAGAAGCAACCGAAGCCGGAGCACGATGAACACGAGGATCATTCCATCTTCAAGCCGGCCCACTTGATCTTCGCAAATCCCACCAAGCAGCCGTACTACCACCACCATTATCCTTCGGGGACCAACCAGTTACAAGTTCAGTCCATTCCCTCCGCTCTCCTTGCAGCGCTGACCACTAAAAAGCCCAAGGATAAGCCCGATATCACCCTCACCCACAAGCCGTTCAGCAAGATCAAGTACCTGCTGCGGCACAACAGCATCTTCAAGAAGAAGAAAAAGGAGTACCTCAGCCATGTGAGTCAGGTGTTGTATCCTTTCGTCAAGTTTGTGGCCTTCTTCACCGTCCTCAATCCCTTCACTCTGGGCGTCTTCCTCTTCACCCTCGTCTCTCCGGCCGTCTTCGGTTTCCTGGGATTCGTGGCACTCAGTGTGCTGGTCAAGCCCTTCCTGCACATTGTCTTTGGTGTCAAGCGAAATGTGGACGCTTTCGACCGGAAGCGTTGGCTGGCCAACAAGCAGGCCGAGAAGCTGAAGCTGGGACTGCGGCCGGTGACAATTCACAAGCACTATTACCAACAGAAACCGGTGCACTCGGCTCCGCCCGTGAAGCTCCGTCCGGTAGGCGGTCACTGGCGACGCGAGGATGGCGGATCAGAGCCGCCGATGCGTCCACCACTGCCTCCAGGAGCTCCACCGCTGCGAAGGCCTCAAATGAATCGCTACAATCCCCTGATGCCGGATCATCGCAAAGCCCTCGATTTGCATAACGACTATGGATGAGGAGCTACGAGATCATCCTGAAGAATTATTCTTAAGCTTAAATCAATAAGTGTACATATAAAATAAAATAGTATCAGTTACAAGGAAACTATATATATAATTTATTGCTGACCGTGGTGACAAATCCTAACCATACATTACACATAACCCGACCACTCCCAATCCACTTGGCCACTTTGGGGACTCCACGCACAAGCGTGTACTGCATGATAGTTAACGTTTGCAAAGTGAAAATTACTGACGGCAGGCAAGACGAATTTTGCCTCGGCAACCAGTTACAATTCTTCGAGAATATACAAACCTCGGTCCCCGTACTGGCGAGGCGTGTTGTAGAGCATCCTGTAGATCTCCCACTCCCGGAGCGTCCCTATCCCATCGGCGTAGCCCCGACGGAGCAGTAGCTCCTCCATCTGGTCATTCACGGGCAGGACGACGTCCTGCGGTCGGTAGAGATGCCGATCGGTCCGCTCGAACATTTTACGGGCTTGACAGCGAAAGCGTTGCACCGCTGTGATGAAGGTTTCGTGCCGCTGATAGTAGTCGGCCAGGTCCATGGTCTCCGGCTCCAGGACCAGTTCGTCCAAGGAAGCCAAAAGCTGCATCACAAGGAACCGGCAATAGCGCCGCCGCACACACGTAATGGGCATGATTTCGAGCTTGGGATCTTTCTTTACCACCGCCGAGCGGATGCAGCTCACCAGCGCCAGGGCCAGGATCACGGACACCTTGCCGACGGCGATAAAGAGCAGAATGTACAGCGGATTTATATTGGACGGTGACAACTTGCTACGCCACCAGAGGAGGTCTTTGCCGTGGACCTTGTACCCATACTCCAGGCCACCAAACAGGATCAGGAAGAGCAGGGAACCCTTGGCCACTGCACTGTGGTACTGGCGAAGCGGCCAGAGGAGCCATGCAAAGCCGTCAACGAACTTGGCCATTTGGTGGAACATCGGGAACAGCTAAGTCTAAACCACAAATTTTGGAAACCAAATACTGACGAATCTACAAAACAACACAATTTACGTCGAAACCAGGAACTGATGTAAAAATGGAAATTACTGTCGAAAAGGAAATACTTTCTGTGTTTGACGGCTAGCACGTGAATCAGTAACCACTTTAATCGAAAATTTACCAAAGTTGCCCCAAAAGACTATTTTAACAATTTGCATTTGGAAGGATCAATAAATTAGCATAGGTTCTGAGTTAAAGCTATCCCCGTAACACTTTTTGTTAAGAAAACTACTTTCATAAGTCTCTTAATTAAAGTTAAAGCTTTCCAAAACCTTGATTGTTTAGATATTTGATTTGAATTCGCTAACACAAATTATTTAATGTTGTTTTGCCAGCGAGAAACCAATTATTAGTTGTCAATTCAAATTATGGGGGAAAGTATATACACTACGGAGTCCTTTCTCCGTGGTTCCATTTTTGTGCCGCTGCCGCTGCAGCTGCAGCTGCTGCCTGGACTGACAGTATTGGCATTTTGTTCGCACAATACACAGAGCCAATATCAATTGCGCCTTTGCAATTTGCCAGCATTTTGCAGGCCATCATAATGGAATCGCCTTGGGAACGTCATTTTGTGTGGCTCAAAACAAGTCGTTCGTCGCCAGCACTGCACTGGGATGGCGTTGTGTAGACGCTGGAGGAGATTGGAAATATTGAGGGGACAAAGTTCCCATTGAAAAGCACACAGAAAAATATAAACTACGACTTTAAGACTTACTAAATGACTCTGAGGTTTTTATTGGAACAAAAACGAATAGGTCGTTATTTGATGTTAGCTTTCTCAATGTACAAATATAAATAGTATCAAATTTATTCAAGGACTTTATTTATTTGTTACCTTTTTATTTGGCTCTCTGTAAAAGAAAATGGAGAACATTATAGAAAGGCAGTCGGAGTGCAAGGCAGCAAATAGAACGAGTAATAATAAATAAAATTGTAGCCAATTCATAAGGATTTCGCATTTTGTCGCTTCAATCAGGCAATGGATGGTGTCTGGAAGAGGGGTTCTGTGGCAGGATCGGAGCTCCACAGGACCGCAGGAGTGTAGGAGGGGCGAGCGGCAGGCAAACAGCATTCATTCATTCATATTTGCCAAGTGCCGATTGAAGCTGCCTTTGCATTCTGCTGATCTCCTTCAATGCCAAACCCCCACCACCCACAGCCTCCATCGCCAGCACAATGTGCGTATAAATAACGGATTTCCTGTTATAAAATATTTGTAACGACATTTTCCCCGATTTATGTATCCACCCAAACACATAGCAGTACACACGGAATATGCATGATTACTACATACGATTTGGTTCAGAAAAATAGCATTTCGCAATAAGCAGCATTAGAAATCATACCTTTCTTGTTTTGAAATCTATTTGCAGTATATCACGACTTTTTAAATTAACAAATAAATGAAATTTAGTCGGTAAAAGGATACTTATATTATAAGAGAAAGTGAAATTTGTATATCAATGACTGGAACAAACAGATAAATAAATACATTTAATAAATAAAACAATATAAAAGTATTAGGATTATTTATTACTCGTTGATGTATAAAATATAGTTGTAACTATTATTTGAAACACATTTGTGTGTGCTGGAATAGTGAATATATGGCATTGTACCAGTGCCATAGCGGATGAGCTTGAAGTCCGCTCCCCGTGTCTATGTAGTGCCGGGTAGTCTCCTCCAGCGCTCTCCCCTGCCAATTGCTGCCACTCAGTCATGGCTGACAGTTATGGCTCTATGGATATCGATATGGATATGGCAATGGCTATGGCTACGGCTACAGCTATGACTATGGCTATGGATATGGATATGGATATGGATATTGAGGTGGATGTGGATATATCCGGGGAAACGTCTTTGGATTGCAGCTGTCAACGCAGCAGCAAATTTATCCCGCCTTAAAAGCGCTGCTTAGCAGTCGAGTGGAGTGGAGTGGAGTGGAGTGGAGGCCAGTGGATTGATGATGCCCCAGTTCCACTGGCAGATGCAGTTGCAGTGGTAGTCTGCAGTCAGAGGTGCATAAATCACAGTCATGCACGTGTTAATATCCTTGAAAGCGCTCTAAAGCTCCATTGTTGTCAGCGGATATCCGGCACACGGAAGGTGTTCCGGGGAGAAGTGCCCTTTTTGGGGGCGGACAAATGGCCAGGGGTCAGGCCACACACAAATGATGACAGGGAACGCATAATTTCCAAATGATTGGCAACACAATTATCCCAACAATCCGGCTCCTCTCATCGCATCGAATTCAGGAAGGTGAAGTAGGAGAAGGCGCCCTGGATTATCTGCGAAATGGAAACCAATGGGTCACTCAGTCTAAACACAGCCAGAGGCAAGACACCTTCAACACCGCCGTCAAACTGACGCGGAAGTACTTCAGCCCGGTGATGAAGAAGGGCCTCGAGTTGAGTTCGATGGCCAAGGTGACCAGCTTCATCAGTCGGACGTTCTCCGCCACGTCTTCCGACTGGTGGACAATCTGTTCCCAGTCCGAGGTGTAGTACATCACGCCCAGTTCGTCAGTCTGTTGAAGGATCAGAGGAGGATACTCTAGGATTTGAAAGGAAACCACTAGGAAAATCGTAAGATAAAGCCCACCGTCTTGAGAAGAATAGATCCCAACATTCCTAGGGCCAGCAGCTCCATGAACTTGGCCAGGAACCACACAATGTAAGCCACATTACCCGAGGGATTCTGCGAAAGTAAGAATTACCCAAAGTTCGAATTAAAATCCCATATAATACCGTGTAGGCCTTGAAGAACAAGGCACAGAGCAGTCCGGCGCTGAAGGCAAACATCACAAAGATTCGGAAGCTGAACTCCTCCTCCACACGGTCGGCAAAGTCCCGCAGGGCCACGTTACGCCGCAGGATGTGGGTCAGCGCGCGGCGGTAGCTGCCGGCTATGTCCCCACCTCCAACTCCATCCTCCAACAGGCGGCGGGCACTGCGACGAAGGTCCTGGCCCAGCTGGACGTAGCGGGCATTCAGGTGCATCATCAGCTCGCCCATGACATTCAGCTCGCCAAAAAGCATGCTGGTGATGATTACGCCCACCCAGAAGTTGAGCCCCAGCAGGGGAATGAAGTACTGGAGCTGGGTGTTGTCGAAGGGATACACCTGCTTGTAGAGCATCTCGCGGCGGTGGTAGATGACGTTCTGGATGGGCACCACCAGGAAGTTTAACAGGGCCAGCAGGTAAACGGTGGAGTTGATTCGCGTGGCCAGCATCTGGCGCTGGATGCGGGCAAACAGCTGCGGCTCCGCCTCCTCCTTTACGTAGATCTCCGCGTAAAAGCGCTGCAAGAGCGCCCGGAAGCGGTCCTTGTGCCAGGCCAGCTGGTAGCAGCGTATCTGCATCTCCGCCAGAATGAGGTACGTTGGCATGCCCGTCAGCAGATTGTCCATGTCCTGCCTGTTGGCTATCAGATAGTGGAAGTCAACCTCGTTGTGCTCGCAAAAGACCAGGAAGCCGAGGAAGATGAGCACCCGCTCCAGGAACACGGTCCAGCGACCGCAGCCCTCCTCCAGCGGCCAGGCAATGTGGTTCAGGATCCGATACAGTGCCACCGGCCAGGGCAGCGGGGCCAGCTCTCCATCTGGGAGACGGGGTCGGTAGCGATGGGACGACATGACTGCTCGCTGTCCACCCGGACGGAACCCCATTTATATTCTAATTTTAATTGCCGCCGGCCTGATGAAATATTAAATTCATGACCCAATCGTAAATTATTCAGATTCATTTGCGTTTTGTCAAAATAAACCCGAAATCGAGACCAAAACTAGAGCCACCATGAAACCAACCCCTGGTTGCTGATTTCGGTTCGATTTCGAGTCCCATTCGAATGCTAAAGTTTCGGGTTAATTGTGGTTTAATTATTGAAGCCTTGAGGCCTTAAAGGTTGACTCTTCCAAAGAAAAGCAATCAATTCGCTTTAAGAATTGACTTTCTGCTGAAAAAAGAATTCCAAACTGATTAAGTGCTTAGGGTTATTTTAAAGAAAAATGTTTTATATGTTGTTCTTTAGGCTATATTGCACTGTTGAGACAATTGCTTGACAGTGTGGACAAGAAGGATACTTGCATATCTTATACAGCTTCAAGTTCCAATTTGGACATCTTGAAAAATCAGTATTTATTTAATATAACAAATTTAAATATATGTTTGATTTGGCAAAACACGAGACCAATAAAAGCCAAGTCATTGCCTTGATCCATGCTTTCATGATAATGATAATACCAATAGCTATTTTCAGTTTGGTTTAGAACTCAATTTAAAATCAAATGTCGCTATCAATCAGATTTCTGATTATGCTAAAGCCTTCACCACTGAATCCCCCCACTTAATTTGAAATTGGTTGGCAATGCTGAAATGCGTAGATAAATATGGGTAATTATCCTAGCTGATTTGCTCCACTTAAAAATCAAATCATTCTGCTGATAGACTTGCTTCATTGCATTTCCCTCCCGGCGGAGCGCCGCAAACAATCATTTTTACGATTATGCTAAAATAACACTGACATAATTCCAATAAAAATGAAATTGCCCTGGCACACTGACTGACAGCTCTGCCTTTGTCCGCCAGGTGAGCAAGGACAAGGACGCATCGGAGGGGTGGCTTGGAGCAGGGCACCGAGCGAGAGTCCTTTCGAGCAGCTCCGCAAAGTATGCACCTGGGAGCAGCTGCTCATGTGTGGCAACGTTGGCATATCCGGGGTTCTGGGTTCTGGGTTCTGGGTTGTGGGTCCCGGATTCCGGGTGCCGGGTGCCGGGTGCCGGGTGCCGGGTGCCGGGTTACGGGTTGTGGGACTCGTGTCCTGGCCATATCAAAGGACGACCGAAAGGGCGTCGGAGCAGAGCAAATTCAATTCACTACTGTTGATTCTCCCGTCGGCCGCCGTTGTTGTTCTTTTTGTTTGATAAAAGGATGAAAGCCGGAGGAAAGGCGGTGCAAAGGCCAAACAACAGGAAAAAACCCAAATAATATTAATATGCAAATTGAGTTTTTTAGTTGAGTGATCTAAGCGGATAACCGAGGGCCAAGTCAAGGCGAACGAATGCCTCCGGGGACAGACAAGGCGAAGGATGTGGATGTGGATGTGGATGTCGATGTCGATGTCGACGCTGCTGTGGCTGTGGATGGGGGCGAGGATGCGGACGAGCCTCTCTTTGGGGCATTTTGTTTTTACTTTATTGATTGCCGGCGGGACGTACATATCTGGAGCAAGATTGCAGTGTTGGCAGTAGGAAGTGGCCAAAATATGGAATAAATCGATAATACTTATGGGGGGAACCCTTTTTTTATAAATTCCATAAAGATTGCATTCTGTTCTCATCAAAAATATATAATTTTATATATTTAAAATACATATAAAGGATATTTAGTAATATGACCACCTCCCATGTAATGTACAAAACATTGTGTTTTGACAACTCTGATGGGCGGGACACAGATCGGTGCTCGGTGTATAAATCAGAAGGCGTCCAAGTACATACGGGTATGAAAATATTTACAAGAAGTCAGCCGAACCCACGGAACAAACGGAATCCCCGCCGGCGGCAAACGCATCAAATATAAACACACAAAAAACATTATACGTACGGCTACGGGTACATATAAATCCGTATCTGTGTCTGCAGATGTTCGTGGTGAGGGTTATGGAATTCTGCTGACTCTACCGGTTTTTTTTTTTTTTTTTTTTTTTTTCTTTCTTTTTGCCGTGAAAACAAATTCGGAAAGAAATTGAAAACAGCCAGACGCAGATTGAAAGCAAACGACGGACGGACGCCCGCAAACAGAGGGAGCGAGAGACCTGGGAAAAGGCACGAATCCGGGGTGAAGTGCTCCCGGAGTCTGGGAAGTAGTGCCCGGGGAATTGGCCAAATGTCACGCAACTTTCCGCCAGAGCTACTGCCTGCCAGCCGATCGGAAAGGCAAACCAAACACCGAACCTACAGGCAGGCGAGACTGCGACCCTGCGACCCTGCTGCCCGCGACCCCGAGCAATTGATTTATAATTACGAGCACCAGCAGCAGCCGGAAGTGGGCCAACAAAAGCCGTTTCGGCGGATTTGCTCAATTAGCCAACTCAGACATGAAACCGAAACCGAAACTGAGACCAAAACTGCCAGTCCTTTCAAATGGCTTGCCCATTTGTGTGGGAACCACACTTGGAAAATAATCGCCCAAAACTTTACCTATAAGAACTTAAGGAAGTTGAACAAAAATCAATGGCCCTCTCTTTGACGAAAGTAAAGTCTTTTCAAACAAAAGGATCAAACAAATATAATTGATATTAAACATTTTTTTGAAATATTTATAAAACAGCAATTACTTGGAATTTCCCAAAATAAATGTAAACCTATCGGAGTGTAGTCTGCGATGTGGCCCCGCAGTGCGTAATTTCCGCCTGGCAATTTTCTTCGGAAGCGCCTTCTTTTATTTTCGCTTTCGCTTCCACCTGTGGCACACGCGGCGTATGAGTGACCAGATATTTTCCCCGAAAATCTGCGCCGCCCTCGTACAATGTAAAATATATGCAAATTGGTTTATTTTCATATGGCAGCAGGCCTAAGGCTCAATGGACACGAGCATCAGGTTGAAATAAAAAGGAAGACAGGAAGGTAAAACAAAATATGCTGATACGTCGTGGGAGTGGGTCTCGGTGCTGGGCATTGTCTAGACATAATTTGAGAGCCGGCCAGGAGAGTTGCTGGTCAGTACGACAAAGTGTCGGTATTGCCTTTCTCAAAATTCCATGAAATAGACAGGGTTTAAATCATACAATTTTATGAAAATGTTTTTAATTGAAAGTACAGGCTTTTTTGGAAAATGGAAGGCGACCGCCCAGCCTTTATTTATTTTCCAGTAAAAAATATCTGCTGAAGACTATCTCCCAAAGATATAATTATCAGTTTCCTTTAGTTAGTTAAGGGAAAACGTTGATTTCAATGTAAAGATAGGGTTCCTTACATAATTAAATACATTTTATAAATTTTTTAAGTAATTTTGACGAAACTAAATTTGTATTTTATCCTTAGCCTTAAATTTGAGCTAATATTTAACTACCATTTCTCACCAAGATCTTTAAGGAATTTCGTTGCACATGCCTTACGACTTTCGCCCCTTAAGCCTTTTATATTCATATCAAGTATACGCCCTGATTTCCGATTTAGGGCATGATCCGCCGCCATTAAAGATACATAAATGGAGTCACTTGAAATATGTATATGGGACGAAAGCCGGAATAAAAAAGGAAAGGCTGGATGAGCATATCTCCAGGCAGCTTCCCGAACTCCTCACAAAGGGCTCTGAATAATTAAAGTGCCTATGGAAACGCACATGCCCGCACTCAAACACTTATGTGTCACATCCACATCCACATCCACATCCTCGATGATCCGATTGAACTGTGGACGGGGCCAAGAAAGCTGCAAATCGAACACGCAGGTTTACATGCGCCTAATCCCGTTGTCAGCCGGCTGGCCCTCGGCTGGCTGACTCCGCTCTTCCGTTTCCACCTTGGAGGTCCTGCCGAAAAGCCTCAAGCATGTCCGTTATTTTGTTTACAAGAAAGCATAAATCTCGGCTCCCGTGGCCGGGGCGAGTGTGTCTGTGTGCGGTCGAAAGGATTGCCGCCGCCGTGTGAAATGGAACATATCATCACATCCCTGGCCCCACACACATTCACTCCATACCAACCATATGTGTGCGGGTGTTGGCCGGGGCCACGGACTACGGACTACGGCCTTATCCTCGTCCGGTGCCGGACAAAAAAGGGCCCGGGTATGGGAGCTTTGGTTTGCACGCGTCAACTGTAAAATCCTTTTGACATGCAGCCGGCTACTCCTTGCCTTGACCGAGGCCGGCCATAAAAAATGTGCGGAGTGAGTGGGCTTTGGAAGCTGGGAATCCAATTATAAAGAATTTTAAACTATGTAGCGTGAACAGGACACTTAAAGTGGGGAAAGGAAGGGAGACCGACAAAAAGCCAGGTTATTAGCGGATATATCCTGCACACATGCACACATAGGTCTTAGTGGGTGCGGTGTGTTTCCGGGGGCGGCTTTGTGTGGCCAAGTTATTAAAGGCGAGCAAGTTCTGACGGGCCACAATCAGTCAAGGGCTCACCCAGCTGAGCTCCCAGCCCCCAGTCCAAGTCCCCAGCCTCCCGCCTCGCACACTGTATAAAAATTGACGTGAAATTTATACGCCATTCCCGTTTTCGGGTTGCGAGTTGAAGAAAAAATATAGCAACAATCCATAAAGTAAATGTAGCATTTAAACAAACAAGCCAGGCGACAGAGCAGTTAGATGGGGGGGATCAGGACTCGAGTCAGGAGCGGGGCGGGGCGGGACAGGCCAGGCCAGGAGCTGTGACAAAACACTGGAAGCCAAAACTGACAGTGACAACTGGCTGAAGTGGCGGGGACACGAAGAGCAAGGAAGGGAGCAAAGGAGCAAGGAGTCGAGCAGCAGAGCAGCGTTGATGATGCTGCCCCGCTCCGAGTGGTAGAAAAAAATTGACATAAGCGGGTATGTTACCCAGCGCCTTTCCGGAGCGTGTGTGGGCGGGCGTACAGGGGCGTGCCAGGAGTATCCGGCAGCATCTGGGGGCGTGCCAGTAGTGTCCCACATAGGCGGCGGCTGCACGAGCTGTGAGCAGATAAATTAATGCGATTTCTCATGTTGCATGCTTGAGTTTGATTTATGCAATTATATGTCTCTATATGCGTGGTGGAGCATGTGTATCCATGAGGTCCACGGCCACCAGCAGCAGCGAGTGTGGGTGACAGACAACTTTTGTCAAATACGTCAAAAAGCAGTCATTTTTTATATTTGATATAAAGCGGAAATGCTAAGGATATTTCCGGTTCGTTACCTACGCGCAATGTGAAGCCTTCGGCCTCGAATGCGAGACACCCTATAAAGTTGTATCTTTTGGAAATATAGGGAAAAAATTTATAAAAAGGATATTGTGAATTATTACAAACGCATTTTTGAGCATAAGCATACTTGATCCAACTATATTTAGCTATTAAAATGTCTCCTAAAAAATTCAGGTGTTACTCCTTATTTATTAGGCTGCTCAAAGCTATATTTTACTCAAGTTTAGGCTCTTACAACGTTAATTATTTCAGCAGTAAGCTCGCAGCAGATGGAGAGTAATTCCCAAGGTAAATTAAGTATCTCTGTGTGATTTTTCTCTCTGTTTGCGATCCATGGCAACCGCCCTGGAGGCTGCTTCTCCCCAAACGGAGGTCGTCGACAATGGAGTAGCCGGCGAGCCGGGACGATGGGCAGCAGCAATCCAGTCTAGTCCGAAGCGAAGCCGGCTGGGCCATGTTAATTTGTCATGATGCCACTTGCCCACTAGCTCTGCTTGTGGTCCACTCATCCGCCGGCCAGCCAGGAATACTCATCGCCCATACGGAAATTACACAACAAATGGACTTTGGTCTGCTCCTTCGTTTTTCTGGAATCAGCAGAGAACAACCTGAAATCTGGCCAAATCCGATTAAATGCAAATGCCCCCGCTTCCCTGGCCACACCCAGACACACAGGAGCACACATACCGGAGAGCATAGCGCAGATTAGTTGCGTAAGTTATCAGCAGGGGAGGATCGGGGGTACCAAAGGTACCTGCTCAGGCAGGTGGGAGCAGGACTGAGTGGTTGCACTGCAGCAATCGTCAGTCAAGCAAACACTGCAGCCATTCCCAGCACACACTGCTAATTAATATTTCAATGGCCGATTCGGTTGCATGTGTCTGCGAGGCTTTAAGCTTCAAAAACTGCAGCTGCACCGAGCAAAAGATGCATATAGAATGGCATAAACTATTTTTTATATTTTTTGCAAGTTGAAAAAGTGTATTTAATGTTTTTGGGATGATTTTACACACCCGTTTAAGTGATTGTAAAACCACAGAAGATTGTGCGGTCACTTATATTAATAAGGTTTGCTATTTATTCTTTTTGGCAGAATATTAAGGAATGTGTAGTAGTTGCGGAGGTCCTGGTCAACTTCCAACAAAGTCAAATGTTTCTTTGGTTTATATTTCATATTTGTAAGATTTTAAAGAATTTATCAGCTTATAAATAATACCCTTGGAGCAAGTAGTCCCATCGATCACCGTTTATTATATACTCTTTTATTTGTAATATAATCTTTTCTTGCTGTGTGAGAATGACCATTAACAAGCATTGAAAGGAGTAACAAGGCGAGTCCCGGAATCAGGAGTCGCCGCCTCAAAGGAAATAACAGCCATTTCCATTTTTAGGGGCGCTTGGGAAAGCTCGCAACTGGCGCGTCCAGCGGAAGGAGTCTTTAAACGGGAACTACACAAATTGCTTGTTTAAAATATGCGCTAAGAAAAAACGCCCGTATTTGTTCAACATCCTCGCATCCTGGCATCCTCGCATCCTGGTACTTGAACAATGTCGCAAGGCATCAGCATCAGCATCAGGATTTTATGTAGCGCACGACTATGCCATCCCAAAAGGGGGGCGGGGTCGATCTGAGAATGCCACTGGACGAGGAGGAAAATAAAAACGCCACTTCCGTTTTATTTGCGCAAAATTAAATAAACCGAAATATGGCTGACCATATTGGCGCATAATGGGCAAAAATATTTTTTTCATTAATGTCCCTGGCCGTGGTCGTGGTCGTGGTCGTGGTCCTGTCCCTGCTCGTGGTCCTGGTCCTTGCCTCAACCCCGGCGGAGTAGATGGCAAAATAAATAAATAAGCAGAGCCAAAAAGGAAAGCCGGAAAGTAAAAGCTCCGACTCCCGGCCAGCTTATTGTGTGTCAATATTTGGCTGACCGGGCCAACGCAGCCCGGTTTGGTGGCTAAGTGACTGGCCGCCGGCTGCGGTGGAGGTGGAATAATAAATTCATTTTAATAGTTTGCCCGCGTGCAGTTTGATCGGGTTTTATCGAGCTCAGTGCCATTAAAAAAAATAGTGGGGAATTCATTAAAGGCAGCTCATTTCCATTTTCCAAACGATTTTCTCAGTTTTAGTTTGCAAAATCTATACCCCTGGGCCACGATGGTAAAAAATAGCATTAACTTAACTGGTTAACAAGCTTAAACGTATTAAGGCTATTTTCTAGATATCCATAAATATGGTATTTGGTTTATTTTATACTTTAAGTGAGAACTATTAATTAATCTTAATGTCAGGCATCATTCTAACTTTAAATATGCTTATCTTCACTCAATATGCACAACTATTTAATATATTCTTCTAAATTGAGTCAATATTGAGTTAAAAAAAAAGTTGTAGTAATGATTAATATAGTGTTAATGGTATGGCTTTTGTTAATAGACCGAAATCAATATACAATCTTAGGCGTAGTCCAAAATGTTCACACCTTCTGCCAGTTTTGCTTTCATCAGTGACCGACTGCTCCTCCAGCTTAGCTCCTTCCGTCACACCCTTCCAAGTGCTAGAAACGCCTCTCGTCATCTCAAGAATAGTTAAGCTGCTTCAAAGCAACATTAGATGAAAATTTGTGTAAGCCGTAAAGAAAAAGCCCATTGAGCCAGAGTGTACGCCGATTGGCAATCGAATTTAATGCGCATTTCTTTTTAAAGTGCCGTCAGGCAGCTGGGGACAAACAATCCCTCCATCCATCCATCCTACCCGGACTGGCGTCTTTTGTCAGCAGCGTGGGTTTTAGCAGGAGGAGCAGCCAACCCACCCTGCCATCTAGTCACACCCAAGGAGAATCCCAAGCCAGCGAGCCGCACTAATCAACACAATTACGGAGCAGTCGAAGGAAAACTTTTCTAATTGGATATGAAGACGCGCACATGCGTTTCTTTAAAGGAATTTCACTCCATCAGCCGAGGGTCCAAATATTGTGACAAGAAAATGGCTCAAGACAAGGCTGCCGGCTCCCGGCTCCCGGCTTCCGGCTCCAAGTGCCAAGTTCCAACTCCAATTCCCATTTAGGCATCGCATCTCCCCGCCAGCTGAAATGCTTTGACAAATTATTTTTAAGCCAATTTACAACTTGAGAAAAAGTATCAGGAAAACATATCACACCACACAGGCAGCCCGAGTGGGTGGAGAGTTGGTTCGGGTTCGAGTGAGTGAGTGGCTGTGTAGGTAAAGCAAATATAATGCGAGGGATAAAAGTGTAAAGTTGACAACCCGGGCACATTACTCACCCGAGGTGCCAGCCAGTCGGTGGTGGGGGAGCATTAAAATAACCAGCCAACCGATTCAACGTCAAGCCAGAGCCCAGAAATGAGCATGGCCAAGAGAAATGGTAATGCGGCTGGTCGAGAGCCGATGCCACTCCAGCGCCAAGGGCTCCAGCTTGTGCCACTTCCTCGAGGGCTTCTGACGGCTTCCTTGCAGCGTTTTCTCAATGTCTCTCACTCGACAAACTGTCGACAGCGTCGGCGGAAACCATTAATTTTGTCACTTTCGGAAGTGTAAGGCGGCTAGGTGCACATGCGACGCCACCATGTGCGAGTTGCAGCTCGGGCCATTGACCAACTGCTAGGGCAATAGTGAAAATCATGAGAAGGCAATTAAAGCCGGCCACCTGTGCACCTGTCTTCCCGCCTGACTTCCACACAAGTTAATTGTCCAGACCAGACCGCAATTACCGCAGGCCTCATGACACCCGATGACCGCGAAACCACAACACAGCTCCTCTTGTTTACAGCCAGGATATTAACTTAATAATTGCAAATGCATAATTTAATAGTGACGAATGATGATGATGAGAACTACTACGCAGGCCTGGAAACACAGGACAGTCGAGTCAAGTCAGAAAGTGATGCTTACAAATAACGAGTGTCTAAAGGGTTCCTAGGGGTACCTCAGGCTTCCTGGTCTTTCAGTCTTCGACGACGCACATGATATTGATGCCGCTCTTGCCCAGATTGACGCCCTCCAGCGCTGACTCCTGGTGCTGGCGCATATAGATGAGGAACTGGATGATCACATAGAAAAGGTTGTTCCGGTCGTAGACGCAGTTGTGCAGCTCCTTGTCGCTGATGAAGTTGAACTTTGGGTTGAGCTGGTTGCTGGTGGACAGGATGGCGCAGTGGGCCTTGTTGTGCACCGCGCTCACAATGTCCTTGGTGGAGCGCTTCTCGTCGCGCATCAGCACGTAGCGGGAGTGGAAGGGTCGTCCGCCGCCCTGCGGCAACGGCATTAGCTGGCTGTCCAGGTAAACGCAGAACAAATGGAAGAGGATCTGCGGGATAGAATACAATAGTTAAAGGCACTGCACGCTTGGCAATTCTCGGATTCAATCTTACGGCAGCATCTGTGGGCAGGTGCTCGCCCCACTCCTGGCCATTGTGCACGTTGCCCGAGTTCCACCGGAAATCGGCAATGCAGGAGCCCTGCGACAGCTCCTTGATGCGCTGCACCACGTACTCCTGGTTACTGAAGGTGTCCAGGAAGGGCAGCAGCATGGGCAGCATGGGGGCGCAGGTTTGCACGAACTGCTGATTCTCGGCGGTCTTGCGCAGCCTCTCCAGGCTCACGGCCCCAAACTTGAGGTCGATGAGGCCACGCTGGCGGAACACATCGTCCACATGGTTGATCTCCTTGACCAAACGCTGCAGTATGGTGGTGGACATCCACTAGGGAAGCAAGCATATTAGTACAGCGCAGTGGAAGCTCTTATGAACCGCTTACAAATCTCAGGTTCGCCACGTACTGCGACAGCTTGTCCGTGGAGATGCGCTTGATGACCTCCGAGTTGCTGTCCTTGAACTGGAACCCGCCAAACTCCTCGATGGAGGTGGGAGCGTTCTCCGTAGACGCAGCCGGCGCTGGAGACAACTGGTAGATGGTGGTCTTCAGCATGTAGGCCGCATTGTTGCAGTAGTTCCAGAAGGAGTTGGCCGAGCCCATGCTCTGGACACTGGGCGCCTCAGCGTTGTCCACCATGCTGCGCTCGCGCTCCGCCTGCTTCATCATTGCGGGCAGCTTGCGGGGATCGGTAATGAAGTCCTCGCGGCGCACCTCGGCGTAGGGGGACATGTAGGTGGACTCGCTGCTCAGGTTGCTGGCGTTCAGCGAGCTATTCTGCACCATCGACGAGTTGTAGGAGGCGTTCTGGTTCGTCACCGGCGTCCTGGCGGGACTGGGGCTACGCCGCATCGACTGTGTGCCCCAGCAGGAGTCCTCGAAGGAGGAGTGCCAGTTAATGATGGGTACGTCATCCTCTGCATCTGTGTCCGGCTCATAGCTGGGTGGCTTCATCGCTGGCCGGGAGTAGACCGTCTTAAAGGAGTTGTCTGCGACGGAGAAATATAGAAAAGCATTTGTGAAACTGCCGCCTTTGCGCCCATGCCCATGCTCTCACCCTCGCGGCCGTCCAGCAGGCGCTTCTGAATGTCCGTGCCCATCACCTGGTCGCCTCCGCACCATAACCACAAATACTTGCCGAAGCAGGCCAGTGCGCTCAGGCCCACCACGGCGGTGACAGTGCACTCGGCCATGAAGTAGTACGTCCTGTACACGGAGCGGCACGCCTGCAAAATGTCCAGCAGGAGCAGCGACAAGAGCACCACGTTGATGGAGCACCATTTGAGGTAGTAGCGCGCCTGGGCGCTTCGGAATCGCAGGTCGAGGCTGCGCTGCACCACGGGATTCCTGCTCAACGGCGAGCTGGGGGGCAGTCCAGGGTTAAGTATCTGAATTACTGAATCTTGCGGATAGTTACCAATTGCTCCTGGAGAAATTCATGGTCTGCTAGCAAGGATATCAAGGAAAATGCGAAAATTAGTCGAAAAAGCCGGGAAATTGGCGGTAGATTTTTGGTGTTGCTTTTATTACAATTAATAAAAATACCTTATTTTAATATTTATCCAGTATATTATCCCAGTGACCTCTGGTCACACTTTGCGGGTACGGGTATGTAAAAAATTGGTAGCACTGGTCGCTCGTCATCGCGATAATGGGCAGCACTGGTTGCTGAGCAACCAGCGTTGCCAGACTTTTGATGTCGAGCGACCAGCGTTGCCAGACTTTTCGGTGTCGAGCGACCAGCGTTGCCGGACTTTTTGGTGTCGAGCGACCAGAACGGCCAGACTTTTCGGTGTTGAGGGTCGCGAGCGAACAGTGCTTCCCATCATGCATTTTCCCGCCAATTCGCGCCTTGCCTTTTCAGCGAAAATGGGCAGCACTGTCGCGCAACCAGCGTTGCCAGAGTCGTTCATTGAAATGAACGGAAAATCTGGCGCGTTTTTCAAACGAAGGCAAAGCCACTTTTTCTTAATTTTCTTTACTTGTTGTTGTTATGCAATTTCTTTAATTAAAAACATATTGATATATAATAGTATTTCCTGATGTACAAGGGCTAAGATAGGAACCTTTTCTACAGTTGCCCTTGTCCCTGAGCCCGCTGCTCAGCCCTCCTTCTCCGCCTTCGCTTGCCCACGACTTGTGGACCGACTCCCACTCCGACACCGATCCCTGGCACTGGAGCCAGCTGCAGCAGGAGGGGATTGCTGACCAGGGCGGCGGCTATGCCCAGAACGGTGGCGCTCGCCAGCGGGATGAGGAAGCTCTTGGCCAGCAAGGCTTTCGGTGAGAGCTCCGGCGATCCCTTGTGGGCGACGATCTCGTGCGAGTCCACCTGATAGGGGCTGTAGCCGTAGTCGACGGAGGCACCCGGGTAGTGGCCGTGCTCCGGTCGAGGTCTGTACACGTGGTAGGGCACTCCCGCCTCTCCGCTCGAGGAGTATCCAGCGTGGCCATGCACAGGTCCTGGCTCATATCCATTGGTATGGCTGGGCCCGTAGTC
The DNA here is from genome assembly GCA_018904745.1 of Drosophila orosa. NCBI lineage: Eukaryota > Metazoa > Arthropoda > Insecta > Diptera > Drosophilidae > Drosophila > Drosophila orosa. The sequence continues at coordinate 22,492 of JAEIIH010035705.1, forward strand.
GTAGGGATACGGATGACTGTCGTAGGCGTAGCTCTTGCCCGCACTGCCACTGCCTCCGTAGGGACCTGAACGTAAAGGAACGGTTCATGTTTAAAAGGATCCAGTGCTGCTAGAGAAATGAGAACATAGAGAACCCACCCACACTGATCCGATCCTGGAGGCTTCCGCCGCCCCCCAGACGCCACTTGTCGTAGGCCTCGCTGAGATTGTCGTTGAGGCCGCTGATGTGGGAATGCACGCCTCCGGCTGGAGGCAGTGAACCAATCGGCTTGGATATGAAGCCAGCTGCTTGGCTGTCCAGCTTGGAGGTAGACTTGGTAGATGAGCCCGGCCCGCGATAGAACTCCGGCGGTGGATCGTAGCTTTTGGCTGCTGCAGAGCCCAGGGCGTCCAGCTTCACCACAGCTTGCCGCTTCTGCGGCTGGAGGGGCTTCCAGGAGGCGGAGCCGGACTCCTCGCTGGCGTTCTGCGCCTGCGCGGCCGCGAAGGTAACGAGAAGACCGAAGCAAAGGGCGCAGCCCGAGAGTAGTTTCCCCTTGATCGCGAACATTTCCACTGAGTGCGCCGCCTGCAGAGCGGCGGATTTTATACTGGTATCCACATCGAGTGCTGGAAGCCACCTGCCAGGGACCATGTCGTCACCTGGAGTGGGTGGCATTACAGGCGCTGGCGACAAATTGCAGGCAGACAATTGCCGTCGCCGCTTGGCGGCTGGCATTGAGACGTCCGCCGCCGTGCAATGTGCCCCGCGAGCGATTAGTGCCGCCAGCTTGAGAGCTTGGCTCCAGCGGCCAACTGGAGTTCTTTCCAAACTCTTTCAACAGGCGTTTCATCAGCGCATCAGCGGGAGCAGCAGGCGTGTAGTTGCCAATTTGTCCCTCAAGGGGATTATTGAAATACTGCCGCCAAGAGCCAAGCCACGGCGGGTGCGTGGCCTGAAATTAGTGGAGTTATTCACGCCCCGGCAGAAAGGCAGGAGCCACCAACCCCCATCTCGGCTTAATTAAATCATTTATCGCAGCTCGTTTCAGCGGCTTCGGCTCAGCGAAGGGGAACGATCCAGAGGTTAAGTCGAAAGGTTGAGCAGAAGAAAGTTCAGCCGGTTAAAGACGTTTTCACATCGATGGTGAGGGCCAAGTTACCGCGCTTAAGTATGTATGAATCTATAAGATGGATCTGTTCCCCGGCAGCTTGTGCTTTATTACTTGACTTTAATAGATCCAAGTGTTCTTGTTGCTGTTTCAAGAGAGCTTCTCACGCTGCACAAATGGGAAAATATAGAGACATTCAAGAGCGTCACTGATCTTGTCCCCACTTAAGTGAATCGGAATCAGAATCCGGTGGTGTGGGAATATTACCAAACTCGTCGCCCAAGAGGTAGCGCTCAAAAAGTTCCAGCTGGACCTGCAGCACAGCCCCGGTAAAATAACTGCGATGCACGCGTCGCCGGTAATCCGCATGCTGCTCCTCATCGGTGAGCCGATGTTTTGGCTTATAGTTCCGGCCCAGTGACCTTCGCAGCTCATTCTTCTCCTGACGGTCCAGCGTCATGGCCACGTTCTCGGCAACAGTGTGCCCGCGGCGATTGTACCGCTTGCGATTGAAAAGGCAGCACAAGCGGTGCATCACCCATCCATACTCAACCTGCAGGAACTGCCAGAAGGTGATCTTCGTGGACTTTTGCTGTTCCTTTAGAGTCCGCTCGGTGATTACTACGTAGTCGTAGATGACTGAGGCAAACACATTTATAAGGAGGATGTTCAAAAGAAAGCCCAGAATAAGGAACATCTGCAACCCGAAATAAACGCCTCCGTGGAAGAAGTCTTTGGGTTTCGTGTCTTGGCTAAAACCCACTGTGTACCTGTGAAATCGTCACATGAATAAGGAATTCTCTTCTTATATATCCATAATTACCAAAGGCAGGTTACGACCGCATGGACGATGTGGCGAAAGGCCATTGCGTTGTTGCCGTTGGGCAAGGACAGGCCAAACCCAAGGCCCATAAGGACGATTAAAATGATCATCCCGAGACTGATGACCGCATCCCTGGCGGCGGACAGCGTATGGGTGAAGTGCTGAAAGACATAGGCAAACTGCAGCACCTTCCACAGTCGCAGCGTGGAGATGGCGATGAGTAAGCCCTTGGTGAGGGCTATTGTTTTTTGCAGCCGCACCGGACGCTGGACCTCCAAGAAGTGCTCTATGGTCGAAGTTTGGAGCATATGCAGAACGTGATCCGTCAGAATCTCGCGCACGGCATACAACAGAAGCAAAAACACGTTCAGCAGGCAAATGATCAAGTCCACTAAGTTCCATAACTCACGAATGGCCTTCGGGTCGTTGACCAGGGTTCTCACCAGACAACGCGTACATTGCAGCACGCAAATAAAGTACATAGCCATTAAAATCGTCCGATACCAATCGAAATATTCTACCGCCTCTAGCATCCTGACGCACTCCACTCCCACATAAGGCAGCTGAGTGCCGAACGGACTGTTCTCGATCCGCAGCGTAATAATTAAGAAAGCGCTAGCGTCCGCGTTGTACATCGAGAAATCCATGAACAGGGCCACCGTGTACCTGTCCAGCCATTTGGAATCGTGCAGGTAATTAACCTGCTTCCGATTCGTGTCCTATGGGAGTATGGATTAATTTGGCTTCCAGACCTACTGCATCCTTACCAGCTGGTTCACCATCAGGGCCACATAGCCGCCGAGCGCCGGGTAGTTTTGCAATTCGCCAATGTAGTGAAAGCTGGAAAACAGACCATTTAAAAAGGAGGGATGCACATCCATCGGCCTGAAGGGGTCGAAGATCCGCCAAAACCTTTCCGTGTAGTGTAAGCGTTGGTATGGCAGCTCCCATTGAGGTGCATATGTCTTGTCGTCCCATTCGTGAACGCCTGTTCCGATTTTTTTGTTGACGGTGCGCAGCTGTCGCAACCGTGTCGCTCCCAGCATCTTCCACTGCTCCATGGCATACCAACCGTTGTAGCCGTAGACGCTCTTATTCGCATTGAAGGCTTCAACTATGGTTGACGAGACGAACGTGAAAATCTGTGGGATGGTGTTACGGCCACGGTGATTTCATTCAATATTCAGGGTGGTCTACCTCGTACTGGTGTTGTATTTCCAACAGACCCATGGTGTGCGGGTTTGACTCACTAAATAACTTGTCCGTCATCGTCGTTGCGTAGTAGAGGTGTTCATCCTGCGAAGCCGAGATATTTAGCAGCAGGGCCAGAAAGTAGGATCCGTAGAGGAGCACGTCGCCGGCAATATGCTTGTACCGTTGGTTTACGGCCTCGTTCCGGTGTTCATCAGTGATTAGGACCTCGGAGCGCAGGCCGTTCAGCCGGGTCTTCAGGTAGGTAAAGTGGTTGGGCTTTTCATCCGTTTCCGTCGCGAAGTACTTATCCACCGACGGCCAGGTTGCATGATCGATGGCCAGCACAATGATCCTAATCTGCTCCCAAAAGAGCATATCTATGATCACCACAAGAGTCAAGGATATCAGCATAGACCTGTACTTCATGGGATCATGGGTGAAGCCGCAAATGTGGGTAATCAGGACGTAGCACACCACAATAATCAGGAAGGCAAATCCACAAAAGACAAGGTCCTTCTTACAGCTATTAGTTAATTTCATTCTGGAATAGTTTATATCTAATGCTTTCTCGATGAATGTAGATATGTTTGATTGTCAACTACTCAGGCGCTGCCTTTGATTCGAAAATGGGAACATTTATTTGGGAGAAAAACTTACTACAGGCAGCAATGGCCAATAAAACTCAAAGTCTTGTAGGTTTTCTTCAACGTATTTGCATTTTATATGGATAGTTTTGCCTTTTGGTATGCATGGATGTATGTATATTTAAATATAAATGTATATGCACAATTCATTAACTTAGTTAACGTTTCTAAATTAAAGCGGTATTCTTCCGAAAGATCATCTTGTATACTTGGAGACTAGGTGCTAGGTGGATAGTTTACTAGACATACTGATATAATGCGTATAATACTGGCTGATCGAGACAGCGATCGCGGGATCGCGGGATCGCGGGTCATCAGGATCCGGCATCTGGCGAGCGCTTTCATACATTTTCGGAATTGACTTTCGGAGTGCTTCCGGGCAACGGGAAGAGTTCCCCATCCCAGACAGCCTTCCGCGAGATGGACACTGAGAACGGAACCCCTACGGGGAGGAAACACACATGCTATATACGGTTAGATACAGTTGGATTAGTTAGTCTGGCTAAGTTTGGGGGCGATTCCGTGCGGGATTAGTTGAGGGGCTGGGCGGAGCGCTTGCCCCATCCGCCGTGGAGCTTCTGCCACTGGTCGCGCTTGCCCCACATGCCCTTCAGGTTGTTCCAGGTGGGCTCGCGCTTGCCCCAGGCCCCTCTGAACTTGTTCCAGCCCTGCGCCTGTCGCCGCTTGCCCCAGGCCACGTTCATGCTCTTCCAGGCCCGCTTGTCCACGTCCGGCTCGCCGGCAAGCTCCTCCAGATCCTCGCCCGACTGCGGTGACTGCTGGAGCTGCTGCGGCGGCGTCTGCCCGCTGGCCAGCCGCTCGAAGGTGTCCCAATCGATGGTATTGGTACCGTCGGTGATGACCAGCGGCACAAAGTGCCCGGTCATGTAGATGTCCGGATCTCCCGAGTCCCCGGCGGAGGCTCGCTTGCCCCACGAACTCTGGAGCGACTGCCAGGCGCGCTTATTCCCGTTGTTACCGTACAGGTCGCTCTCGCTGAGCTGGTCCACCACTACCTGTTCGGAGAGCCCGCCGCCTCCTGGCTCGTTGGCCGCGGCGGAACTGGTGGCGCTGCCGCTGGCCACCAGACTGCCGCAGGCGCTGCCCAGGATGAAAAGTAGCAGCAGGAAGCCATAGGTTCTCCTTGTCTTCGTGTGAGCCATCACTGTGAATTACGTTTTAAACACGGTATAAAAATAAATATATAATATAATAATAATAATAATAAAAGCTGGAGTAATTAAATATTTATCTAAATAAAGTAAGAATAACATAAAATCGAAATGTGGGAATATAAAATAACGAAAATGGTATAAGAGCTTGATAATTTCATATTAATTATTATAAATCTGGGTAGATTTTTGGTTACTTGATTCTTTCCACAAAACTGTAAATTTAGAAAATAAAATCGCCAATCTCTATTTTATAAATTTCCTGTTTTGTGACTGCCTTTGCAGTCTCTACTAATTTAGTTGTGTTGGGAAACATTAATAATACAGATATCCGTATTATTAGCTAATCATTCAGTAAATTAACTGTAACAAATTAAACTAATTCAAATTATTTCAAATTAAATATATGTTTCCTTCAGGTAAAAATGATTAGTATGCATTTTTCCTCTGACAACTGAAAAGGCCACCCAGCCAATGAATTATATACAAACATTATACTTAACAATATAAAGTGTTAATAAAATATTATTTGGTTATTAATTCCCGAACATTTAAGTCCCATCAGCCAAAAAATTCCCCTCGTTTATGTATTTTTTTTATCATATCTCAATTAAAGAAAAGTTTGTCAACTCGAATAATTAAAAAGCTATAAATCAAATTATAGTGTGCACTATTATTACGTAAGCAGATAACATCCTGGCCTGTGCAGTGACATTTGGCCAAGTGAAATCGTGGTTCTTTCCTCTAATAAAATTGCGTTCAGTGCAAAGGTGCAAATATGAGTGAATAAATGCCTGCCGGGAGACTGATCCTGGGGCCGAAGCCCAACCGCAGGCCTCGAGGAATGCTCAATTAAGCCGCTGTCGGCGGCTCCACTCGACTGCTCCCTGGGGTCCTTCTGAAGAGCTGGGGAGTCCTGCGGCAATCATTTCCGCCCGCGCCTCGGCGTTAAGACAACACGCTCAGAGCAGGAGCAGGAGCTGGAGCAGGAACAGGAGCCACGGGAACATGGATAACAGGGGGAACAAGCGTAACGATTTAGCTAAATAACCTCTCTAATTGAAGGCGGTGGGGGCCACTGAGTGGGCACGGACATCGGAATGAGGTGATTCCCCGGCTCCGCAGGATGACTGAGGTCATGCCGTCTGTCGACCGCTGTGTTAAAAGGCAGCAGCGCATAACAGTTACAATTTATGGCCTATTAATGTCCCTCCGAGGTAGCAACCAGAGGGGGGCGCATTCCAGGAGCCGGAGGTCCTTGGAATGTGCGTAGGCCCAGCGGCAAACAACGGCGGGAGTGGAGTGAAGTGCCGTGGATTCGAGTGGGCCGGAAGCCAACGCAGCGGAATGATTGGACACGGACGGAGACGGTCGCTGGGAATGGGCCATTCGAGCCGGAATCCCAGTCGATAATGATGCTTCGAAACGCTAATATCAAGATTATGGGCATGTTTACGCAATGGCTTAAGTGCCTTGCGATTGCACTTGCGGCCACTCGACAGACTAGACAAAAGCCACTGGAAAATGCTGAAACGGGAGCGGGATCTGCTCCTTGCTCGCCGTTTTGTTTGCACTTCCTGCCAAAGTAGTTTTTCCTATGCGCTCGCATGAGCAGCGTCCCCATATTGATTTGCATACATTCGAGCACACGCCGCATCCGGCTTAAAGGACACTCCAGGGGAAGCGGAAATGCCAGCGCATTATGCGGGAATTATGTATTTTGTGCGATGCTCTTGCAAATATTTGTTTGTGAAAGATCAGATGTATTCATTTTATATTATCAATTCAGACGTCGCAGTATTGTCGCCGTTTTCAAACTTAAACTTAACTGAATTAACAGCGGGTTTGCTAATTAAATAACTCATTAATTACTGGCTGTTAGGTTGGGTTCTTAGAACTCTTACCTCAGCTAAAAATAAACAAATTCCAAGCTAAATTGGGATAAAAGTACCAAGTTCAAACGGTCTTATTTAAAGTCTTGATAATCTAAATATTCATTAACCCCTTTCAGAGAACATTATCTATACTTCTTGCTATATTTTCCCCAAAAATGCTATTATAAATATATATTTTTATACACAAACATTAAGTCTAGTCTGAATATAAACTTATTTTTAAGACCTCGTGCCTAATGGAATTCCGTAGCAGTTAAATTGAATAAAATATTTCCCTTGCCTGGTGAGCAAAGCTAATTCTTTAACTGCCTCGCGCTTCCATTTAAATTATCACATTTGCTCTAATTCCCGTCAGATTTTATGGTCATTGCGAGCCTCTAGCAGCTGCTGGGCGCCATCGTGGGGCAATGGAAAGTCAGCAGCCGGGAATCAAGTATGCAAAGCCCACCAGAATCGGAGCAACAGGAGGCAGGGCGACGATATCTTATCTGCGGGTCGCCTGATTAAATGATGTTGCTGCCTGTCCGCTCGGATTGGCCAACTAATTGAGGAGTCTCGGCCAACCCGTTGCCAGCTGAACGCGGATACGGATATGTCCCCTAGCTCCCAACCGCGACTCCTGACTGATTGTCCGAGTGCCGACTCGGCCGCTTTTTTCCGACTTAGCTTGGACTTAATTTGTGCGCTTGTCGTTGATTGATTGACGCCGCCCAGATGAAGGTTTTAGCGGCTTTGCGCCAAATTATAATATATAGCCACCGCGATGATAGAGCACGCATCGAATTTTATGGGCCCCCCCATGAACAGTGGTCAAAAGGAAAAGATTTTGGGGGAAAGGTGATTCAAATAAGCCATTAAGCGAGCCCAGTATTACCAATACTAGAAAAAACAATAGCTTGCTTAACATTAAGCTATCAAAATAAATTGAACCTTGATCTTTAAATAAAGAATAATATTAAGCCATCAAAATAAATTTAACCTTGAGCTTTAAATAAAGAATAATTTTAAAAAACTATAGATAATAATAATGCATATATTAATGAGAGCCAAGGTTGCTGGGAAATATCTCTTACACTAATGCCAAAAGCTTAGCTTTAGAAACCACTGTGCGGAAACAAAGACCACGAAAACGTGCCGGGTCAAGTTGTAATTGAAATTAACTGAAAATATTTATGGCCCTTGCAGATGACAGTCTTCGGAATTTGGTAGTTGACTTGCTCTGCTCCATTATTAATTTGCCAGTTGGCCGGGGAATAATTCATGTGGTGTCAGGCGAGGAACGAGGACGCCTGCAGTACGGCCGTATGGTGGCGACCACTTCAAGTTTGCTGGGCAAACAAATTGAAACGAAATTTTCGCGCCAAAATTAAACAGAACGGTGGAAATCGAATTTGCCTGCTCGGCAGATCGTACATTCTTTGTATGTCTCGATAAATAGCCAGCCCAAATATTTGCCAAAGGATGGCATTTGCCAATAAGTACTTTGTTTAAATAGGTTTCCTGCCGGCAGGCAGCACCCACGCAGACGGAGGACCCAAGGAGCCCGCCAGGGTCTGCCTGTTGCTACTGCCACTGAGTGTGAATGGAAATCTTCTCGGGGACATGGACATTAACGAAATTCGTAAGTAAACAAAATATCCGCAAAAGAGTAAATATATACTGCTCGTCTCAAGCAGGTTAGCCGTGGGTCTCCTCCCCACTTCCCACTTCAAATTCGGGCCTTTTGTTTGTCGAAGGAGTTCTGCATAATTTAGCCATGTTTCGTCAATAGATTTACGCAACAGAGGGCTATTTTTGAAAATTCAAAACTCATTATTGGGCCAAAATTAGGTCATTGATTTTGAATGCATAATTTAAGGTGTTTCTGGCAGCGCTTAAATATTTAATGGCATCGAAATTCCTAAAATATAGTGTGGAAACATTTGCTAATTAATTCACTAATCAAGCGAAAGTGATTGGCCAGATTTTAACTGAGGGTGTCTTGAATACACTTGCAAAGTAAATTAAAGAAAGGCAATATTTTTCTTCTTCACAAATATTTTTAATTTAGGAACAAGTATCATATTCTAATTATCACATTTTTCCTATACAATTATTAAATATTTAAATATAATATTGAATTATGGCCAGGATTGTGTAAGAAGATTTACTTGTGCCTGGCATCTTTTAATTAAAAATCTATTTACAACTAAAGTATTAATAGTGTTTCAGTAAACTTTAAACTGTAACCACAATTATTTCGCAAGGCATTTCCTGTGGCCCGCAATCGAATTACAAATGTATTGAATCCACTCACCTGAGTATATTTTTTGGTTATTTTCCGTGAACTGTTTTTGCGGTTTGCCAAAGGATTCACAATTGAATTTTGAATTTTGTTATATTTTTTTTTGTCACGGAAAAAATTGGGTTCGTAAGTGGATTTGCAGGCCCAACTGCAATTCAATTAGCGCACTCACTCGGTCCGTGTGAGTCTGACTTCCGGGATAGTGGCTCCTGGTTCGGCGTTCCCAGTTCCTCTGTTCACTGCTCTCGGTTCTGTGTTCTGGTTGTGGACTAACCTGTTGATCAACTGCTAATGATTCGGAGCCCGGTGCGACGGTCGCTTATAAATCAAAACGGAAGCGAGTCGGGAATCTATGAGTCCGCACGAACGGAGCTTCGTGTGTGGGTCGGACTGCGCACGCACGCACTTCGGCAGGGGGATATCCGCTTGTCGCCGTTTGTGCAACGGAAGTGCCCGAAAAGTGAGTTGTGTTGCCTACTTAGCGGGGCGTTTGTATGGCACACATGCGCGATTGTTTATTCACCTTGCCCCTGCCCCAAGTCCAGATCCCAGACCCCCGGGGAGCCGGAGCCTTGGACTCATTCAAATTCAGGTACATGCGCCCTCCTTGGGGCATTTAAAATTAAACACTCCACTCCACACTCAGGCGCTTACAATGGAGCAAATGGGACGCAGGGAAGCATATTGCATATTGCATTTCTTTGTCACCGCCATTGGCAATTGACCAGGCACGCCAAATACGACACAATTCCAGCACCTTCCAATGTGGGCGGGTGTCGTCGCTACAGGACCTAAGCATCCGGACGAGAACCCTTTTAGTGCTTCATGAATATTTATGGCGATATCGGGCGGCTGCCTCCCGTTTTGTTGCTAAAAAACAGGAGGCAAAGGAGCATCTTCAATTACAAGCGTCGCCCCTGCACGACTCTCTATATATGTATCCAAGTGTGCTCGGGGGGACATCAACAGGTTTTCATTTGCGGCCATTTGATGGCTGCTCGCCGAATAAACGATGATGGGAATATTTATGACACTCCTCTGCCGGTGGTGCGTATAATGAATGGGACATGCCACCCGACCGACCCCCTAACCCGAACTCTGGCCCCCAGCCCCGACCGAAGATAAGCTACGTAGTTACTAATTGATTTGGCTTCTGATAAATCGCTGCGGACTCTCAGCACCGCTGACAGCTTACATGTGTCCGTTCCTCCGCAACACGGCAAAAAGTTTGATCGATAATGGAATTTATTATTGGAAAAAAACTAGATTAATTTCTCATTAATGCAAATAATTATAAATAATTATTATACTAATAATAATAATAAATTAAATGAAAATGCATCGAAGAAAAATTTTAATTTGTCTTGATATTTAAATTTCTTGTTGTTTTATGACATTAATTAAGTTTGCTGAATATACTATCGTTTTACTTTATAAATCGTAATAATGTAGTTAATATTTGATTGCAGTTATCTAGTTAACATATTTTTTTATAAGCTTAAACCGTTTAATGATGAGACAAATGTGTAAATAAAATAAAATCAATTCCGTTTATTTAATTTAAAATATAATAAAGAGAACAATAAGGCGGACACTGACGAAATGAAGTTTATAATTCAAGTAATAATGCTCTAAATCTTTATATATTGAATATTGTAATATCATTTAAATCTTTATACATTGAAATTTGTATTATTGTATTCATTATTTACTTTTTATATAAATGCAGCAAAGAGTTTTATTTTTCTCTGTATATTTTAGGGGGAGTGAAGAGCAGGGTGCTCATCAACGGGAGCAGCTACGATTGTAAATCATTTCCGTTTACGTGTCTGGCCTAATTGCAGGCATCCGATTGCGACCTTTGAGCGATCCATTCAGTACGTCACCACTAATGTTTCATTTGCATGGCGACAAAGTGAATTAAGTGGGTTTTGTCTTTAAGGCGGAACTGCAACTGTGGCTCAATGCCAGAGTGCAGCGAAGCCCCGCCTCTCGCCTCCAGCCCGAGGGCCACAGTTGAATGGGAATCCCTTGGCGATTCCATTGTGAAGATGATGTAGCTGGCGCTGTTGGCAGCTAATAATAATTTGTTTGCACTTTGCATATGCCATCTGGCCAACAAAGGGGCAGGCTGCAAGGAAGCCATGGGAACACACAATTTCCGAGGGGTCAAGGCTAAGCTAAAGTGAAGTTAAGCCAAAACTATATATATGTTTTTTACAAGCAATTCGGTAAAAGCCTTTAACGAAGGGCCTCTTTTTTACTACAGGCTTTTATTGGCTAGTGATGAAAATATCTCACACTTTGAGCTGTTTGTTCCTCCTAAGAGAAACTTCATTCTAAGGAAAAACTACTTTTTTATTAAGTTCTCAAAGGTAAAAAGGGTCTTTGAAAATATAAAAAACTGAAAATATACAAATATTTTAATATTCATTAAAATACTCGTGAAAAAAATGTATTTTATATATGGTTTTTATTAAAACAAACATGGAATACAATTTCTAGCACTCAAAATCAAAATCAAATTTGGCGGTGCTTTGCTGCCTGACAGGGGCTGCCAGCTATGACATCTGCTCAAAGTAGTGTCACAGCTGAGGGGATGTCATTTTTATTTCGCCATGTTTCGGTCACACTGCTTAAAAAACAAAATAGAATTTTTTTGATAAACAAATTAAAACCGGCTTAAATATTTATATTTCCGGCCTTGGTGGCATCCATTAAGGCTGAACCATGGAGATCATTTTTCCGCAGGATTTGCACGACGTAGATAAGTTCCTGTCCTGCGCCGAGCAGTTGGACTACGATGAGTTCTCCGCGGTAAGCAATTGCAATATTATTTACAAACAAGAACCTCTTCCAATAAGAACTATTACTCTTGCAGCAAATGTTTGTGTTCTGCAACGGACACTGTGATATGGATGTGTTCGAGCTGATGGGCAACGATAGGCTGGCGCAGCTGATCTACGGCTGGGAGGTGTGCCGGGTGCCCAGCCGAGATGTGATGGCCTTCAAGGAGCCGGCGCTGTGCCACCTCGTCCGTGTGCTGGCCCACCACTCGCTGCAGATGTGGTTCAGTCAGGAGTGGATCACCTGCTCCGAGGGCCTCAAGCACATGCTTCTGTACAGCCTCACCAAGGCGGTGCCAGCCTTCTACCGCATCGCGGACCTGGCCAGCATCAACTGGGCCTACGTGCTCAGGTTCCAGACGAGTCCCTGGAGTGTGCCGTACCTGCAGAAGCTGTTCGTCGGCCTGCGCCAGAACAAGCATCATGCCATTGAGCATGCAGTGGCAGTGGCCACAATTGAAGGTAATACTCCTGCGGGAATAGCTTTATTTCCAGAATCCAACCGAATCCCTGTTCTTCGTTTTAGACATCACTTTCCTTAGAGAGGATGGCCTTAATCTGATACTGCTGCGCCTCATGCAGCTCTTTAATGCCGGCAACTTTGAGGCGGTCAAGCAGCTGTCCCTGCGCATGCTGGCCGCCTGGCTGAAAGCCAATGAACTCTCCACCTTTGAGGCCATAGAAGGCGATAAAACCCCGATTGCCATGGTGGGACACCTCTACCTCTTGACTGTGTTCGCGATGGACGAAAATCGCGGCTATGCCATTGACAATTTGGTAAGAAGCCTCCCCTTTACGCCACTTTCAAACATAATTTCAATGCGGACACCTGCTCCTTAGATGTACAACATCCGGTTCTATGCGCAGAGTATGCAGGAGCATGCTCCCATCGCCGCGGACACCCACTTTACGCCAGCCCGCCTCATTGCCCAGGTGTGTGTGCGCCTGCGGATGGGCAAGAGCGGGTTCTTTGAGCAAATCAGCTTCAAGAAGTTCAAGCTAAACCTGGTCACCTCCTTCGCCGTCATGCTGGAGGCCTACACCAGCTATGTGCTAGGCAACCAGCTGCTGGAACTGATGGCCCTTAATGAGCACGACTTCCTGGAGCACTCGTCGCAGTTCAAGGAGCTCATGCACCGCTACGTGGCGGAACGAGAGGGCAGCGAGCACTTTCTGCTAGAAGAGCTGAAAAAGCTGGAGAACCAGCGGAACAGCCACTTCCAGCCGCATGTGGTGAAGCTGAACATCAACTACCAGCAGCAAATCTGCAAGGGCAACCGGGCCAGCAACATTGGCAACTACAAGAACTGTGACGACGACGAGAAGCCCCTGCCGCCCGAGCCGGACGAGGAGCAGGACAGGCAGATAGATCCGGTGTTTCAGAGTGTGCCGAACAACGAGGAGATTCTAGACTTTGTCTACAAACTGCTGGCAGAGCGGGTAAGACAGCGTGGCATTTATTATGCGACAGACCCTCATATAAATACTCTTTTGCAGGAATTCAGCGGCTGGAAGTTTGCCAAGATTGCCATCCTGCTAAAGATCATTGGCCAGCAGTTAAATGCCATTGAAATCTGGCGCTATCATCCTGGCCTGACCACCGAATTCATGCTCAATCTGGAGCAGAAGATGTCGCAGAACTATGCCGACCTGGCGAAAGTCTTCTCCGACCACGGATTCATGGAGGCTGAGTTCTGGCTAACGGCCTTCTACCTCAACCCCATCACGGTCAACTACAACGAAGTCCGACGGTGCTCGCGCATTAAGAAGAAGCGCCAAGAGGAGGACACCTGGACCCCGGCAGCGGCAGCATCGCAGACCATCAAATACGAACTGCTCAGCTCTACCATCGACGTGGACGAGATTGTGACTGTAACCAACCACAATGCGCCCGTGGGCGACTACGATCCCATCTACAAGGCCCTGCAGGCGCTGCGCCTGCCGCCCAGTATGATTAAGGACCTGCTGACGGTGGTCTTCCAGCCGCGCAACAAGCGCTACTCCTGGGCGCTGGACTGGTTCACCCTGCACGAGCGCTGCCATGCTCTGCTGAAGAGTCGCGACCTCAAGAACAAGTTCGTGGCCCTCAACATGGCCGAGGCTAGCGACCGCTTGGAGTACCTAAAGATAGACTATGCCAAGTACCGGGACAGGCCGCAGTTGGACTACGGCACCATCGAGGAGGGCTACGAGAACGCGGCCAATCTCCCGGAGCCTGAGGAGGAACCCGAGCCGACTCCCAAGGCCAATGAGGAGGAGGACGTGAAGGCCAAGCAGCAGAAGAAGCGTCGACCCACGCGCAAGTTCTGGGATGAAGGTAAGATAGGGGTTTCATTACTTTTAAAGTTATTATTTGAAAAAGGACTTTAGTTTAATATCAAACATTTTTTCTTTGCAACCCCATCTCAGTATTCTCGGAAGACGAAGAGGAGGAGGCAGAATCCAGCGATTCTGAGGCTTACTACACGGGCAATGGTCGCCGGAAACGGGTCAGGGCTGCGGCCATCGTGGCCAATGCCATGTTGTCCGACATGGATCGCAGTGTCCGCTGCGGCCGACGTTCCAGTTCTCCGGCCATGTCCGATGAGTTCAAGGGTTACTTACAGCCAGCAATGGAAGCCAAACCGGTGAGCGAGACGAAGCCATCAATGCCCCCATCACCAGACAAAGCTGTCGCCATGGGCGACGAGAAGCGTACGATCGGCGATCTGATGGAGGCGCGGACTAAATTCAGCAACGAAACCGGCGGCTTCAAGGCCTTTGCCGACATCTGGAGCTTTGAGAAGGAGGAGCTTCAGAACGTGGCCAGCGAGGGCAACAGCCTGAGGGAGTGCAGCTCAGTGCTCAGCAAGTTCAAAAGCTGGAAGTCGTTAAAGGAGACCGTGGCAGCGAAGGTGCCCCCGGTGGAGCCACAGCCAACCAGAAGAACTACGCGCACTGGCTCTGACACCGAAAGCATCGTCTCCGACGCCTCATCAATGGTCACGCACTTCTTTAACGAGGAAGAGCCAAGCGACGATTTGTTGTCCGGTGTAAGTAAAGAGCTAACGCCTTCCTCGCCTCTCCCGCCTGTTCCTAAACTTACCTCGGAGACAGAAGTGTTGCAGCCCACAGAAGCGAATAAGGTCGGGTTGACACACCAGCCGCTTGAATCTACTGGACAACTGGATGAGAAGGCGAGCCGTAAGACTGCACCACAGATTGAGCAGCCCCTAGAGAAGCCTTCAGAAAGCAGTCAGTTAATAGAGGAACCTTTAGACACGAGACAGCTAAAAGAGGAGCTCATTGAGTCTAGTCAGTCAACGGAGGAGTTGCAGGTAAACGAAAAGAGTCAGCTAACCCCTGAGCCTTTGGTTGCAAGGCAGCTAACCGAGAATCCCCCGAAAACCACACAGCTAACCAAGGAGGCAGAGGAACCCAAACATATAGTAGAGGGGATCATGGAAACTGCACAGTTAACAGAGGAACCATTAAAAGCAGAACAACCAATCCAGGATTCCCTAAACACGATACTTCTACAACAGGGACCACTGCTCACCGGGGAGCCACAGCAAGCAAAATCGAGCTCGGAGACCGAAACAGAAACAGACACCGCAGAGGAGACAAGGTGCGACGACACTGAACGGGAGCCGTCGCTCAAGCGCCTAAAACTGGAGCCAATCGGCAATACTTTGTATACAATGGTGCCCCCAGACGAGACTGCTGACGAGAAGAAGGTAAGGGTGCGCCTCATCAACGAGTGTCTGAACAGATCGGCTCGCGTGTGCCTCAATATGCTGACGGTCCAGGACATCGAGAAGCTGCGCGGAGTGCGGGTGCGGGTCAAGCGTACCAATCTGGTTGACTTCTACCGAGAGCAAACGCAGTGCAAGCGGCGCAGAATAACAGGCAGACGGCCGAGTCCCAGCCGCTCCCACACCGAGGATAGTGCTGCGTCCACGCACAGCTCGGATGCCCAGAAGTCGAGCAGGAGGCGCTTCACGAAATTCGTGCACATCACGTCCGACTCGCCGGTTCCGTCGGTATCCCCGTCGCCTCACATCGTTGACATTAAGCCGCTCTTCAAGCACATAACATCAGACTCATCAACGGACCTGGAGGAAGTGCCGCCACCTGTGGTAGTGGTGAGAAGGCGCGGACGAGGACGAGGTGCCGGGCCGAAGTGTAAGACACAGGCTATAAGAGTTCCCCGCCACACACCCAACAACTATTCGCCGGACGTGATCGAGCTGTCCTCGGACTCACTGTCCTCCAATTCGCCCGTGCCAGCAGCCAGCCAGCCAATGCATCAGTTCTCGGCACTGGAGATGGACCCGCTGTACGAGGAGGAGATCGTTCCCTTCTAGCACGCTGTTCACAAGTCGATTTAAGAAGGATTCCCAGCCGGAGGCGCAGAGCTACGTGCTCGGAACGAATGTAGACGAGGGGTTGCACACCGAGGCTGAGCAAGGACGAAATAAGGCGGAGAAGCATCGAGAGAGGGAGAAGGGAAACAGCGGGTCGGAAAATCGAGTTTGCCTCGCTTGTTAGAATGCAATTAGCCCGGGGCTGTGTGCCGGTACGAGTATTTGCGTTGGCTGGACTCTGATTCTGATGAAATTATATACATGTACATCTGTTTGTCCAAGTCCCCGGCTCCGGCATTGTATATCGGTTTGTATTTGGACTGTGACGACGACGGCGACGACACCCGCAGGCTATCGAAAAAAGAGAACTCTCCGGTGGGAAACGCAAACGCATCCGCTCTTCAATTAACTGCCTAATTGATATGCATTGTGGTTCTGTAAAAAACGAAATTAGACACACGCGTCGGAGGAGCTCTTGAACGAAAAGGACGCCGCCTGCGACACGTGGCCGAAATGGTGTGAATTTTGGTGGCAATAAATACAAACATATTTCAATAAGCGAGGGTTTCTGTATGACGCCATACCGAGCAGGAAGCTGAAATAACAAACAAACTAATCAATAAGATAGCAACTAGCAGTTTAGCTTATTAGGCACTAAATTTAGTATTTGCTCTGTTAACCTTTACACTTTGTATTACTTAAATCTCATTGAGTTAGGCAGCTACTTATTTTATTCTGTTTGTGTATACATTAAGCCATATTTGGAAATTAAGACAAACTCTGAGATCTAAACAAGTTTATAATGTTTAAACTATTTCCTATACTTATTTTTTGTATAAAGCGTGTAATTTATCAAGTTAATAAAAAGCCAAGAGCCTTGTGCTTAATGTAGTTCATAAATCGGATATATACTTTACTCAATTACTCAATTAGCCCTCTTGAAGAGCACCGCGTGCTGGCAATTGCCGGCTATCATAACAACTCCGCACGTGTCACCCGCACCCGTCGACCACTTGAAAGTGAAACTCCTTTGGCAGCTCCTCCTCCTTTCAGCAGACAGATAGAAGCCCCGGCACACATGGCCACTTGAGCAGCCGCTAAGACCACGGGCACGTGCCAACGCCTGGCAATCCCATCGGAAGAATGAATTGGAGGAGTGACGGTCTTCTGAGGGGACAACACATGTTGCTTTTTCGAAAGCGGTGACGGTGGCGGTGTCCTAGCCACGTGCCACTAACCCGGTTAGCGACAGGCGTAAGCCCTAAACGATTATTGCGGTTTAGTGGCGAAAACGAAAGAGTTGCGAGTAATTGAATCGTTTGAATTGCAATCGCATTAAGCCCACGCAAGTTAAATGTTATGATAAAATAAAATACCTATTTATTTTGGGCCACGAGCCGTATCTTATGTACTCTACATTGAAAAATAAAAACAATTTCTAGTTATTAATAAGTATATATGGTATACAAAGGTAGTTTTGAACTTATTTATTATTATTTTAATAGATTTTGTTTATTAGTATATTATTACATTATATTGTGGTTATATTTTTTACGTGTTGTTATAATTTAATTAAGTAAAGTATCTAAGCAAATATAATAATCTATAGCTAGGAATGTATTGATTACATATACTACACTTTTTATTGTTTATTATATTATATTATATTATATAACTCTATCAATAAAATCTATAAGCTTGCAGGCGTTAAAAATATCAATTAATATTGAATGGATTTATATATTAGGTTGGAAATAACTAAACATTTACATAATTTTATAAATGATAAATAAAGCATAATCTGTAAATCTTAATTTTCATACACTTGAGGGGTATTATAATTTTAGTCACAAGCTTGCAGGCAGTGAAGGAGTCATTTCCGACCCTATAAATCATATATATTCTTGATCAGCATCAAC
>JAEIIH010035707.1:0-18715 GCA_018904745.1 Drosophila orosa
GTTATTTACTTCATTGATTAGCCACTCATATTAATTTTCTCCTTCTTCTTTCTTATTGGGTTGTCTGTGATTAAACAGGTTATCTGTGTGGCAAATGCCTAAATCAATTCCCATCATCGATTGTAATTTTTACGGTGTATTGACGTTGCGAGCATAATAAACAAACGTTAAACAGACGATGTCGGCGTCAGAAGAAAAGAGGCAGAATCGAGAAGAACTCCCCAACGCACACACTTCATTGGTAACGTAAAAATACAACAAAAAAATAGAAAAAAAAGAAAGAAACAAGCCCAGCCAAAGCAAACTGTCACATTAGCATATTAGGAACTCTGGGAAGCCTACAAAAATACGCCTGCCCTCAACGTTCTGACTTGGCCCACTCTCTGCAGTGAGGGAAAATATGTTTAGAGTTATTTTTGAAGTCTTTTAGGTTCTGTAAAACTTGCCACAAAATCTATTATAGTGTGTGATAAATGGTGTCTTTAATTATGAATTATTTATTATTATTGTATTAAAAAAAGTTAAGAATCTGTCTTCTATTTTACTGCAATTTTCTCTGCCCAGCCTCTTCTCACACTGATAGTATTAACGATAATGTGGCTTTAAAAGGATCTTTGGTAAGTATAACCATTGTTGTCACATTGTAGCCTTGTGGCTAAATCAAAATTTAGATCTTATTTACATTTAAATGGGTTTTTACTTGGTAATATATTATATTTTGTATAACATATCAAAAGAAAAACATATTTTCTATAAATAATTAATTTATTTCTGTTGTAAATATTTTATTATTTACACCATCTATTCAATCACAATATTTTTTTATTATTAATATAACATCATATATTTCTTTCAGTGCTTTCTTCACTTCTGCCGACTCTCTGCGTTCTGTTCTGCCCGCGTCACTGCCAACGCACGCAGCGCTGCGCATGCGCAACTTTCTTTGCTCAACGAGCGCCTGCGTCTGCGTCTGCGTCGGCGTCGACGGCTCTGCTTCGGTTCGGGCCTTGGCAATGGAAATGGCTTTTGGCTGAAAGCATGTGGCTTTGGCTTTGGCTCTTGGCACCGTCGCTCTTCGGCGCCGTATCAGTAGGCTTGCAGACTTTCGCGTGTGCGGCGGTGCGAACTTAGCTTAGTAGCCACGATTTGGAGCGAATCCAGAGGGACTGAGAATTTGTGAATTCGAGATTCGAGAATCGCAAACAAACAGATCGAGAAATTCGTTGGGATCAGGGCGCGACTTGTTGACAGTTTGCAGTCATGTGAAGTGGTTCAATTAGTGCAACAACACAATAAGACAGAAAGAAACCGTGCTTGATTTACATAATTAACAAGTGGAGTGCGAACGGAGATTTCGAAAAAACTCAAAGCTAGCTTCTAGCTCCGAAGAATTAAAAGCAAAGAACGAAGACCGAAGAACGAGCCGCGCCGAGAATATCGAAATATATTCCAATAACGGAACTGCTCGTGGCGAACACTCATTAAGTTTACATGCAGCGGATTGCATAACCAGAAGAGAAGATGATGCTCCACTTACGTCACTGGCCACTCGTGTTGGCTATCGCTTCCTGCTCAGCAGCAGCAGCGACGACAACGACAACGACAACATCAACAACATCATCGTTATCCTCCATTCCGGGCAAATATCAGGCCTTGGGTGCAGCCCATCACCAGCCAAAGAAGCTGAAAATCGGTGCTGCCTCCTCCTCCGCCTCATCTGCCACCTCAACCGCATTGGAAGGCAATGGCAACAAACCTGTATTCCGGCAAAATCCTATCAAGAATTGGTTCGGTGCCTTCAATCGCAATAATTCGCCGGCAGCTCAGAACCAAACGTCGCCGACATGTTCCTGCAGGTGAGTCCCAGTGCCAGTCCCAGTCCCAGTCCCCACATCCCCCAGAGACACATTCTCGCATATGCCATGTGTGTGTGTGCTCATACCTACAAATGCAAAGATCTCAAGATCCAGAGGTCCACAGATCCAGAGATGCACGAAAGCTGTCATGGTCATGATGACAACTTCCAGTTAGACGACCGGGTAGGTGATAAACCACTCTGGCGTTGTCATTGTCACGGCATACAAATGGCACAAACAGTTAAAGTTACAGATAGTTTCGAGTGCCTTCGAGGAGGAGCACGCCATCGACGGGATATATCCGTAGAGAAATCTGTTCTAACACTCCTCAAAAGTTAATTATAGAAAGAGCTGTCAATGGGAAAATCCATGAAATGAATACAATATCAATAGACCGGTTAGGAAATTCTGTTCAAAGATCCCTAAAGTTAATAGATTAGCTCAACTTTAAAGGCAGCTGCTTGAGTTTTCTTTAAAACAAAAAAATATGGCTTTTCCAAAAGTCAGCATGACTACTATAATATTCATATCTATCTAAACCTTCAGATTGAAACGCATTTCAACTTTCTAACGAATCACTTGGCCATGGCTTTTATCAAACTAAATCATCTTTCCACTCTGTTTATAACGACTTCCTTAATTTTTGAACAAATGAAGCTGCTACTTTTTTGTAAGTTTAAAACAAGAACAGCTCTTAATCTTAAATCACTTAAGTTAATAATAACGTTTTAGAAGGTCTTATTTTTTTTTGCAAGTTTAAAATAAGAACAGCTCATTCAAATTAATGATTTAAAGCCTCCTTACCACATTCTTCTTGGTTCAAAAGATTCATTTGCCCATTTGTTACCCGTTTTGAAATACCAATTCCCCGCGTGACCCCAAAAGTCAGGTTCTCTCTGAAGAATTGCACTCGAAAGGCATTCTTGTGTGGCCATTAAACAAATTGCATTGCCAATTGGGAATTAAACTTTGGCTTTTGGCACTTGGCTTTCGGCATAGGCCAGTTCCCTTGGGGAATTTATTGGAGACGGCAGTGAAAAATTGAAATCAAAAGGAAGCGGATACTTAAGGGAGTTAAATAGGACCCTAGTACTTCGTGAGCGAAATAATAAAATAATTGAAAATGTTCAAGTGCTTAAAAGGATATCAGGTTAAGTTAAGTCGTTAAGCCTTTGTAACTGCAGTAACAATTTGGTAAACACTCTCATAAAACTATATTGTTTCCTTCGCCAGGCTTTTTTTTCAATTTAATTAAATTTATTCCCAATTAGTTCTGTATTTCTTAGGAACCTCTAAAAACTTCCCCCTATGCATCAAAATCTAGCCATCAAATTAGTGGAACTTTATGTAGCCGCAGCCAATTCTTCGATTTGTTAATGAAGGCCTAAAACCCGTTTTAATTCTATATATAATTTTTACTTTTTTCTTATTTGTTTTCCTTTTTTTTTTTTTTTTGCATATGAAAGAACGAAAAAAGACACTGATTTGCATACGATTTGATAACAGTCTCTGTTTGGCTTTCAGAGCGTGCGTGTGTGTTTATACAGGAGATACAGGTACAGCTACAGATATGTGTATTTGTATAGTATATATCGTGGAAGGCGTACGCTCAATGCGTCATGTCATATTAATGTGTGTGCGGGAGGCAGGGGAATGCCGTTGTGGCCGTTGTCTTTGGCTGCTTCGACTTTGGCTTCAGCTTTTGGCCAGGCCGTCTCTGTCTCCGTCTCCTAAGTGGGTCGTCGTCGCACATTTTGCTTCTTTGTTTCGGGACGCCTCTCGACTGGCCTGGCCACCATTTTGGGGCAATGACACGATTAAACACACACAAAATCTGAATCCCAAATACTTGTTGCGGCCGAAACGATTGATTTTGTGGCCAAAATAAACACAGAGACAGAAAGAGAAAGAGTTAACTTGATGCGCTTCCTTAGCGACCCAGTGGAAGAATTTTACATTTTCTGTTGCCTGCATATTGTGTCCGGGGGTAATTAAAAACCTGTTTAATGTAAAGCGTTGTAGTCGTTATGGGACAGCCATAAAATCTGCAAAAATCGCTCATTTATTTTATGTCCATGCCATAAAACAAACACTTCCAACACTTTCTTTGTGGTTGGGGTTGCTGAACTCTGAACTTGCCGATGGGGAGAGAGATCGCGAATGGGCACCCTTGACCCCATACCATTTATCTGTTCAATATGAATTTGCTAATAGCTAATTTATCTTTATTTATCTTTATAAATTAATACTCTACAGATAAAAGATCTACGATTAGATACAAATTCTTATAGACATAATAAAAATGTCTTTTAAATATTGTCATATATTCAAAGCAAAGAAAATCTACATTTTTAATAATATTCTCTGACCGGGACACTGGACTACAGCTTTGTAAATTATTAAGTCAAGTCACAAATGATAAAACTTCTTCTGATCTTCCCTTTCAGGTGCGGCGAACGCAACGACGAGTCACGGATTGTTGGCGGAACGACAACGGGAGTCAGTGAATACCCCTGGATGGCCCGGCTCAGCTACTTCAATAGGTTCTACTGCGGCGGAACCCTCATCAATGATCGCTACGTGCTGACGGCGGCACACTGCGTCAAGGGCTTCATGTGGTTCATGATCAAGGTCACCTTCGGGGAGCACGATCGCTGCAATGACAAGGAGCGCCCGGAGACGCGCTTCGTGTTGCGCGCCTTCAGCCAGAAGTTCAGTTTCTCCAACTTTGACAACGATATTGCCCTGCTGCGTCTGAACGATCGTGTTCCCATCACCAGCTTCATTCGGCCAATCTGCCTGCCAAGGGTGGAGCAGCGTCAGGACCTTTTCGTGGGCACCAAGGCCATTGCCACCGGTTGGGGCACGCTGAAGGAGGATGGTAAACCTTCCTGCCTGCTGCAGGAGGTCGAGGTCCCGGTGCTGGACAACGACGAGTGTGTGGCCCAGACGAACTATACCCAGAAGATGATAACCAAGAATATGATGTGTTCGGGCTATCCGGGAGTTGGTGGGCGGGACAGCTGTCAGGGTGACTCCGGGGGTCCCCTGGTGCGTCTTCGACCGGATGACAAGCGCTTCGAGCAGATCGGAATCGTGTCCTGGGGCAATGGCTGTGCCAGGCCCAACTATCCGGGTGTTTATACCCGGGTGACGAAATACCTGGACTGGATTGTGGAGAATTCGCGGGACGGCTGCTTCTGCGACGAGGACTACTGAACGCGGGTGGAGCGCGCTCGGAGCGGTGGACAATTCTTCGCCTTAGTTGTTAGTGAAAGCCCTTAGTAGTTTAGCTCATATTTTGTACTTTTATACTATAAAACAACTGAATAAAGTTAAACAATGCAGTAGGTTAGATATCCAAAAATCAGTATACGTTTTTAACCGGGTATTATCTGTAAAACCATTTTAAAAATGATATATTTTCATTTAAAATCAGAATAAAGAAAAAAAAAAAAGATCGCCCACTGCGAACGTAACTCATAGCAGAGCAAGGTTTCGATCCTCGGACCTCTGGGTTATGGGCCCAGCACGCTTCCACTGCGCCACTCTGCTCGTTGTCAACGCTGTGTCTAAAGCTGGTTACAAGGAACAGCAACTGCTTGCAAGCAGTTTTTCTGTTAATCGGAGTTTTTATTTGCTCTGCGCAGACATGCTGAAAATCAAATTTTATCTTTTCGTTCTATCGCAATCTGATAACTGTATTTTTTTAAGAAAAACATTGCTATCTGATTTGAGTTTCTAATCTTAAATGTGCATTAATGGTGTTATTTTCCACCCTGAATAATATATAATCCTTTAGACACAGAGTCGTCAACGAGCAGAGTGGCGCAGTGGAAGCGTGCTGGGCCCATAACCCAGAGGTCCGAGGATCGAAACCTTGCTCTGCTATGAGATAAATTCGTAATGTGCGATTTTTTTTATTTATCTTTTTTTATATTTATATTAATTATTTAAATATTTTTTTTTATTTTATAATGTGTGCAAACATGTTTTTGTTTCAAAAAGTGATTTTGGGGTGGAAATCTGATTGGTATGTAAATGGGAAACTTTATTTTAATCTCTATTAAGTTGTTTTTTGGTAAATAAAAGTTTTTTTTTTAAGAAAATATATATTTTAAACCTTTTATGATAAAGTTTAAGGTAAGCGTAAACTATTTTAGAATGTCACTGAAAACTGTTTACGCCGTTTCCATCATATTATAACCTTCCAGGGTAGTCGGAGGCTTGCTTTTCAGAGAAGAAATCATTTCCGACCCTATAAACCATATATATTCATGATCAGTATGAACAGGAGAATCAATCTGGGCATTTTTGAAGAAAAAAAAATTTAGTCAATTTTTTGAAAATTTTGTAAGGGGTTACATCATTAAAATTGTCAAAAAATGACAAAAAAATTTAATTTTTTAAATTAAAAATTCAGTATGCAGATGTTTTAACCTATATAAAACTAGCACAGAACAGCTTTCCGAATTAAAATTAATACATTTTTGGCCTAGTTATCTGCAAGAACGTACAGACTTCGGCTACCCGAAGTTAGCTTCCTTTCTTGTTTTTGATATATTTTTAATGTCAGTAATTTCTATTTTAGAAGAGAAGATACAGCTGACAACTGTTGTTCGTTTGTCTGAACATTGCGCGGGTAACGAGGCACAGCCAAATCAATTTTGAGGCCTAGACAATGGGGCCCATGTGAAGCAACAACCTTCAACCGCAACGAGTACGAGTTCGAGTCTTACTGCAGTTAGAAGACAACAGACTTTCAGCGGTTTGATGCGGCCCAAAAAGCAAATATCATTAGAAAGAAACACTAGCTAGCTAGTCAGTGGGCCGCAAACTGGTTTCCATCGAACAGCTGTAAATACAAGATGAACGGCGAGGAGATGGAGATGGTGAGGGTGATGGGGGTCTTAAAAGTCAAACGGTAACTTGGCCAGTGGAACAGCACCGGTGGAGCACCGAAAAATGTTTAAATATTTGTTTATGAAATTTAAATGTTTTGCCTAATGAAACTTACCCGGAATTGCGGTCGAACGAATGCTGATATTCTTATCTATCTTCGTCTTTCACTCGCACTAAATTGGTTACTCATCGAGGTGATGATCACAGCAGAGATTCCACTTCAATTTTCACTTTCGCTGCAATTTCCACTTTTCATTTCACTTCCATTAATCTCCGGACCTCACGTGTGCCGCGCCTTGCGTAATTATTCAAATTTTGATATATTTTTGCATTGCCTTAAGATTCGCGCATCTCATAGATACATTTTCGTGTGCAAGCAACGGGGGGCGGGCGAGCGGGCGGTCTGGGTCTCCAGGTTTTGCGTTCGTTTCGAAATTTTTCTTTTCAGCCCGTCTATTATTTTCGCGTCTGCGCTGCCAGCAGTTGTTGTTTACCGTTCGCCGCTCGGCCGCTCACTGAAAAAGCCGCCACGAAGCTCCCCGCGCACCCAAAGAAGCGCGGAGAGCACGAGATACGAGATACCAACGGAGGGTACAGAGCGGCTAAGATCTCGAGATTGTTTTGTTTCTCCGCCATCTCGGAGTTTTCATGCTCTTCAACACGCCGGCCGCCGGCATGAATGAATTTTTTGTTTAAATTTTTGGGTGCATAGAGAGAAAATTTCAGCCAAAATTGGTCACTAAATTGGATTTCTGTTTAAAATAATGTAAAATGAATAATAATATCGAAGCACCCAAATTTCTGTGTAAATAAAATATTAGATTCTGTGAAAAGGAGGCTTAGTCAAAGTATTCCGTGCTATTATCGTAGCTTATACCATTTCGCTTGAATAAGGTTTCGAACAAAGTCAGTCAGAAATTCAAAATCCAAACAGATAATTAATTTCAGCTATTAAGAAATTCCTCTTCTTTTTTTTTTTTTGCAAACCATGGAACAACAGCAGGAGATAGAGAACTGCGTAGCAGAAGTTTTAGATGTTTTCACATTTGCAAACCTCATGCTAAAAAACTTGACTAAAGTAGTTGTGGATCATGGGTTGGTTGCCTTGGTGCCATTATTAATTGAATTTAAGGAATTAATAATCAACCTAGAGAATAGATTTGAACTCTTAATGGCCGAATTTGATGAATGTAAGCACGGAAATAAATACGAGTTGAAGATGTTCACTAATCCCGTCTTATATCTTAGCTCTTGGTGATAACATATATATGATGGAGATAGCTGGCAATGAAAATGGATACATTGAAGCCCTTGATTATGGTAAGCATGGAGGAGGAGGCAAGTTCAAGGTTCAAGGCTAACCAAGTCTTATATCTTAGCTACTGAGAATAACATCCTATTGGAGAGTGAGCTAGCTGGCAATGTTTCTACAGATGCCGATGAGGTCTCCTCAATTGATGATGACTTTGTCAACTCAAGCGAAGAAGACAATTAAAAATTATAATTTGTTTACGTTACTATGAAATTCCACACAATTTACATGTAATTTTCTGCTATACATATTGGACAAAGGCATATCAGCAATTATTAAAAGCAATTTGGAGCAAGAGAATTTTAAATTTTTATATTTTTTAAATAGTTAAATAAAATGTAAAATAATTGTAGTATAATATAATTTCAATGAACTCTTTATTTATAGTTTTAAGATGAAATGTCCCCAATTGAATACTTGAAATGAACTAAAATATTCAAATATTTGATCTAAATAACGAGTTCTTCTGGTTCATGTCTGTGCTTGTAAAATTAGACTGCTTTTCCCATAGTTTGAGTGCTTGCTCATCTACCAAAAAACCAGGTGGCAACGCCAGCACCGCTCAACGAAGCTTTTTTAATATTTAAAAATAAAAACCTAATATTGTTGCTTTGAAATAAAACACCATCCTAATTTCATTGTTATTTTTTTGTATTTCTTTTTTCCTTTTTGTTTTAATACATACAATATAAAAACTGATAAAAAATCAAAAATAAATAAAATGCATTTAGGCTTAAACTGTGTGTTTTGTTTTGTTTTATGTGTTTTTCAGTTTTGAAATGCGTTTACAAATGGCTGGCAAAGGTCTGGGCTACGTCTGTGTTGTCTATGAAAGATACAAAATTACAAAGAACAAAAGCTGTGGCTCGAACGCTTTTTCTATGGCCAAAAGTTAAACGTAAATGTAAGTTTAGGCTTAGGCATTATCAGTTAAGAGTTAGACATTAGTTATTGCTGTTCGTGTTCGGGCGCTAATTGTTTTTCGCTTGATTTCTTTTTTTGTTTGCTGTATATATAAATATAATACAAATTAAATATTGTATTTATGTGTCAATTCTAGGGGCTAAAGTGTTTATGTATAGTTAATTTTTGCTAAACGATCACATTGAACAGGCACTCACTCCGTGGCACTCACTCATTCATTCACTCACTCGTCGCTTCACACTCACTCACTCGCTCTCCGACTTACAAATTACAATTTCGCACTTAGATCTAGGGGGGCAATGAGGACACAGGGGCTCGGGGCTCTTCGGGTCTTACTAAACTAGAATATGGGCTCGTTACGTATTCTCTCTCTCCTCAAAAACTTCTCTACTCTACGCTCTAAGTCAGGCCCTTCTTTCCAATGTTCACAATCGCCAAGAATTTTTAAAGTTCTAGAAGTCCGCTCATGATTTTCATAAGCTTTGTTAGTTCTTGAAGCAACTGTAAAGTGTTGGAAAGGAAAGCCTGGTTTACTTTACTCGTTTCGCGTTTTGATTGCTTCTTTCAAAAGTTTTTATAAAATTTTGGACTCGCATTTCGTATATATGGTAGGGTTTTGTATGTTTCGTATGCTTCTTGTAGTTCTGCTAATAACATTTTGCTTCACGGATGAATGACTGAGAGGTGTGGGTGGTGTAGGTGCAAGGGGTTTGCACTTCGCACGTTGGGTAATCACAGCAAATCGGCGCAGACGCCGCCGAACCACGCCATATACAGCGGCAGTAGGTAGACAACCAGAGCGCGACGCAGTGTCATCTTCTCCGGAGCACTGGACGAGCGATGATCCTCGCTGTCGTTATGGCCTTCATCCGAATCCGAATCTAAGTCGTCATCGTCGCCGCCGCCGCCGCGCTGACCATGATCCTCCTCGATCGTGTTGTGATCCTGATCAAAGTGAGTGGTGTGAATCAATGGATTCTTGTCATCCACACCGCCCGTGGGCCTTGAGGTATGCGTGGGCACCTGCGGCCGGGCACCATCCTCGTCGTCATCGTTATCCGCATCTACTGTGGGACGATCAACGTCCGGCTTGTGGCTGGGCTCAAATGGACCCAGGCCAGAGCCATCGTCGTCGTCCTCGTCGTCCTCGGAGCCGGAGCCAGAGCCAGCGCCGCTGCCCGTATAGGGTTCTTCTGTAAGGGAAACAAATAAGTAAGTAAAACGGTTACCAAGACTAGTCTGTAAGGATTCCTACCCAGCTCAGTCCACTCTACATCCTGTCCATTGTAGGCATTCCTCAGGTGACTGATGGCATTCTTTAGATGGGCCAGCTGCGAGGACATCTGAGCGGTTTGCTTGGTGCTGGCGGGATTGCCGCTAAACTCGGGATTGGAGCCATGCTCAGTGGTGATCGAATGCATGTATCTGCAATTAGAAATTGGGTTTATTAAGGCTCTCTCTCTATATCTCTAGATATCAATTCTCACCTGTCAATGGTGTGACCATTCCAGCACATGCCATCCACATCGGAACTGGAGGCTATATCCTCGTTGCTGCAGACCGAGTGCGGCAAGTTGGACCAGAACTTCTTGTAGTCCTTCACCCGCTGGCGTATATCCCTCACAATCCTGTCTAGAATCGGTTCGCGTCCACCGCCACCACTTTCGTTATCATCGTCATCGTTGTCATCGCGATTGTTCTGTTGTTTTCGACGCTGTTGCTGCTGCTTGCGACGCTGCTGCTGACGCCGGTTGTTGCCTCCTCCATTGCCACCTCCATTGCCACCGCTACCTCCTCCATTGCCACCATTTCCACCCTTTCCTGCTCCAACCTGTTCCTGTGACTGCTGACCCGAGCTCTCCTGCGATCCCGGCTCAGCTGCTCTGCGCTCTCTCAGCACAATGGCCTCATCGAGCGTGGCATCAATGTCCAGGGTGTCCGCCTCCACGGGACTCTTGGCATTGAGCACCTGAACGCCTTGCAGCTTGGGATTAATGGAACGCTTCATTTTCTTCAGCTTGGGTCTGCCGCAGCCCTGGAACACGCGACTGGTGATGTCTTGGCCAGAATCCTGCACGGAAAATATATATAAAAGTTGAATATTAGAGAAAATGTGAAAGCTATTATATATCGTAAATATTATCTTTTAATTATTGTAGAAATTAGAAAGCTTGCTTTTAATTTTAGATCTCGAAACCTGAAACCAGTTGCGCCACACTCAACAGCAATTCCATTCACACCCCGTCGAGTGTGTGGCTCCTTAATGGCTATTTATAGCTGCTTTTTATTGAACCATTCCGGAGATAAGAATTGATTTCCAGCGGCTACTCATTATGGGCCATCAGTAGTGGCCACTCGAGCGAGCAGAGACCCCTCAGAGGAGACGACTCTCAGAGTGGAAGAGTCACCTCTCCTTATCAGCTCACCCATATCTCCCGTGTCAGTTCCCAACCGTTTACAGTTCCTCTAATTACGAGGTTGGGAATGGGTCGTCGGTCAGCCGCTCATCATAACTGTCGACCCTGTGCGATGTTGATGGCAATCATCAAAAGCGGTGTTGGTTCAAGAAGCTAATCAGAATTAAAATTGAATACTATTTCGCATTTTTGCATTTGTTTTGTTGGCCTTTTTATGGGGCCGTCAGCACGGGCAAAAAGTAAACACATTAAAAGCCAAATGCCGCACAACAACATCAGCGAAACACAAACAACAACCATGGATATATGTAGATACAAACAAACAGACAAAAACAGAAGAACCAGCGGTTGAAAAAAAGAAAGAAATGTATAAATTTTAAATGGAAATATAAATTAAATTCATATGCGAGCCAAATGTTGTGCAAATAAATCGTAAAAATGGCAAACAAAACAAAAGTCAAGCGATAGTTCCAGCGAACTCTGAGAGGGGGAAAAGGCCAGCAAGGGTTTTAAAATATTGCAGTAATCAAAATTCAATAAGTTAAGGCCATTCGAGTGTAAATTATTCCTTTGTTTTCTGTGTAAATATATTTTTGTGAGTTTTGACAGGAAATTTAAATGATTGAGGGGTTCTTAGTCTTCATTTTCATAGAAAGAATCAGAGAAAACTAGAGAAAGTGATATTTTTCAAGGATAAGAAGTTAATAAATTATATTTTAGAGAGATATTTCAGTATAAAAAAAGTTTAGATATATTATTCTGCTTTCCAAGCTCTTCACTATTTTCTGCTTCTTTAAATAGAATACTTCCTTAACTCTCAAGCTCCCAAGATCTATAAATTTGCTACCCTAACCCATCACCGACTCCTCCTATCAATTGCCACCATCTCCGAGCGGGTTTCCCCAACTATTACTCTTTTTTTCGGGGGGACTCGTTTAAAATGTATGCGAATTAAAGAGCCAACACGCCATATAAACCACTCGCACGCACTGACAGTTTTATGCGCACATAACTTAGACGTACCAGCTGCCAGCTGCTTCTGGGCCCCAAAAACGAGTTACAAATTGCTATTGGTTTATGCTAATGCTAATGATATAATTTATAAATTTTTTGAATATTCCTGCAGATCTCCTCACCTGGAAGTTCATGATGGCCTCGGAGATCTTGATGTTGAGGGGCTCCACCACCATCACAATGTTAAAGGATCCCAGCAGTCGCTCGGCCACCTTGTCCATGGCCAAGGCAAAGTTTTCCCACTCGGAATCGAACTCGTGCTGGTAATGAAGGCATCCCTTGATCACATTCACACAATAATTGGTGCAGGGTTTTTCCGTGTAACCCTTGCAGGCGCCGCAGTGCTGCATTTTGGTCAAGGCACCCGT
The DNA here is from genome assembly GCA_018904745.1 of Drosophila orosa. Taxonomy (NCBI): domain Eukaryota; kingdom Metazoa; phylum Arthropoda; class Insecta; order Diptera; family Drosophilidae; genus Drosophila; species Drosophila orosa. The sequence goes on from JAEIIH010035707.1 coordinate 12,794, forward strand.
GCAGTCGGCATTTAGACGCACCTGGAAAATGAATTAAATATTTAAGTAATAGCTGAGAGAGAATTAAATGTAGTTACTCACATTCAACACCTTCTTAGCCACATCAGAAGCCGTGGCCAGGGCCTGGCCATAGGTTCTCGTGGCCACAAAGGAGCGCTTGATCTGCACGGAGAGCTTGTCCGGCACATCACCGAAAGGCTTCAGCTCCTTCATGTGCTCGCTGACGCATCGCATGTAGCTGGAAAAAAGGAGAGTGGGGCAAAAATGAGTACGGAATGTTTTTGGGGAAAATATTTTCATTAATTTTTCATCGAGTGTGCGGCGGCAGCGGAAATCCCTGCTTGTAAATGGCACGGCTCAACGCCTTTGCTATGCCTTGCCTTCGACTTTAGCGCACTCTCCTCTTTGCCGAGCAAACAACTAAAATTGTTATGCGGAAAAATCATAAAAATAGTTGCTGCTGCAGTCATGTGCTGGCGGAGTTGCACTCAGTTGCAGCACCTCTGTGGCAGAGTGTGTGTGTGCTCTGACTTGGCCATCAGGCATGACAGTCATTGCACTTGTACGGCTGCCCTCGGCCTTATGGTCAAGAAGTCGCCGGTTCGAGCCACCACCACCACCAGCAGCAGCAGCAGCAGTTGTTGCCTCTGCTGTTGGCAGTTGGCAGTTGGCCCCCTCTACTTAGGCTAAACAATTTAGAAATTACTGCAAGTTGCATTCGCCAAGGTGACAGATCAGTGAAGCGGCAGCACCAGCAGCTGCAGCTCCTTGATGGGACCCTCCCATCAAGGGAGGGTGGTTTGAGGAGTTTGGAATGAGGAGATTATCCAGGCCTTATAAAACCTTAGCTAGACTTAAAAAATTGTATATACTTTAGGACACTTTAATGTAATGTGTTCCTCTTTTGATGTATATTTTTAAAAGTAATTATATGTATCCCTGAAGTTTGTAATTGGATCATGAAAATCAACCATAACTAAGCTAAAAATTAATTAATTTGTATACTTTAGGAAACTTTAATGTAATATACTCCTCTTTTCATGTATATTTTTAAAAGTAATTAAAAAAAGGTTTAACAACAAACTTATATTAAGTTTTATTAAGTTTGCAATTGGATCATAAAAATCAATCATAACTTAGCAAAAAATGAATTAATTTGTAAATACTTTAGGACACTTTAATGTAATGTGCTCCTCTTTTGATGTATATTTTTAAAAGAAATTAAAAAAAGGGTTTAACAAGGAAGTTATATATTTAAAGTTGGCAATAGGATCATGAAAGTCGATCGAACCTAAGCTAAAAATACATGAATTTCAATTTGGAAAGCTTTTGTGTGTTGGTTTTTCTTAAAGTAATTATCCTGCATACTAAATTTACAATTTTTATGAATTTTTGAACAATTTTAACGATGTTAAATTAAATTAAAATTTTTTTTTAATGTGTTAAATTTGGTTTCATTACCAAACATATCTATATCTACTCGACTGTTGATGCTGAACAAGAATATATATGGGTTAAGGATCCTTCACTGTGTTACAACGTTTTTACTCTACAGAAAGCCAATAATCCCCTTTTTTATTTGTTTTAAATACAATAATGCCTGGAAACATTTTATTAAAGTAATTTCTCTTAAATAAACACCCTTCTAAGCTTCTTTAGAAGCTCCTATATGTATTCCCCCTGCACAATATTCGTTTCTTTATGTGCCAAACCATTTGTCGCTTCATATTTTGGCCATATCGCATATCAAAGTTATGCCCAAACAACGACACCCGTTGATTTCCCATAGTTTCCATTCCCCCCCGCCACCGAAAACTAACTGCTTGAGCTACCCCCTCATTAAGCGAGCCAGGAGAGCTCCCCTCAGTTCAGATGGAAAAGGGGGTTCTGCCATGGAGGCATGTGATCCATTCTGAGGGCAAAACCAGCGCCGTTCAAGCGACCGACCAACCGCACAGAGCAAACATTAGCCACAAACAAATATGGGGGGTTTACACTGGGAAAAATTAAGTATTTAAATATATTTCTTAAGAAAATAAATAGATTATAAGAAAGAACTTGATAGGAAAACAATAAAACTTAATTACCATGAAAATAAACTCAATAGTCAAGGAATCTAATTCTTAAAATTAAAGAAAACTATGTAGATTCAAGCCCAAAGGTCTCTTAACCTTATTATTATATTCTTGATTTAATAACCTACTTTTTCTCTGTGTGTAATAGGGTAGGGGTAGCCGGGCAAGTGGCGGCAATTACGCGACATCGTTGTTGTTGTCGTTGCTGCCGCCGCCGCCGCTGTCCAATGGCAATAAACGGACGACGTGCCAAAGCACGTACGACAAACTAAAACGATGACAATAAAAGCGAATCGCTGGAGTTGAAGTCGGAGAATGGAGATGGAGATGGAGCCAAGTCAGCAGCGGGGGCATCAATTGAAGGAAAGCGCGTGGGTAACACGAGCCCAGCCAAAAGGGGAAGCTAAAAGGAGGAAGAGCAGGGAGAACAGCCCAGGACAGGCGACCGACCAAAAGTCATTTGGCCAAGTCGTCGTTGTTGGTTACCGGAGACCTCCCGTTCCAGGGCAATGAGCCAAGTGGGCGCAATTTTCGCTCTACGCCATCGCCATCGCCATCCATTTTTGTGCGGAAATGCGAGCAGCTGACACAGGAACTGGCATAAAGTGCGGTTTTTGGTTTTTGGTTTGCATTATGAGATTGGTTTTGGCTAGGAAGGGGAGTCGCTATGGCCAGGCATAGGTTGTGGTAACTGGGATTGGGATGAATATGTAGTAGGTAGTATAATCTAGTGGGTTGTGAAGTGATATATGCTGTCTCTCTGAAGTTTTTGAGTCTGAGATGATAATTCATTGAGATACCTTAATGGGTTTCCACAAGAGATTATTATAGGGATTTGTAATTATTGAAAAACCTTTAAAAAAGTACTAGAACATGAACCCACACATGATTTTATAAGGCAAATATATATTTTAGTAACAATTTGCTTCCCTATAAGATTATAAACCTTCTTTTTTATATACTTTCCTCAATTAATTTAAACTATCAATATCCATCTTCATCATGAAGTTTTTGAATAATAATTAACCTTTCCGTTTACTCCCTAGAGCAGCGAAGGGCACGTCGTGGCTCAATTTGCTCACGCTGCTCAAATCGTTATCTATTTTCGAAGGCAGCTGACCGAGCTGCTGCTCAAACCGTTAGATCTGGTGCCCTGCGCTGTCCTAGAGTATTCCTTAAGTCCCCCTTTAACTTCTCCCCAACTTCCTCATTTTCTCTACTCTATAAGCGTTTCAACCGCAATCAAATAAATCTAGCAAAACCCAAAGCAACTTTAGAGCTCTCTATAGGATATACATGTATATATATGTTTGGTACTCGTATATCGGAATCGTTAACTGAAATTGCACACCGGCCGTGTCAAAGTTTCGACCGCCAGACAGCCAAGTCAGTCAGAGAGCCAGAGACACTTTGCGGTTTCACACGTTTTGTCTTTAGGCCTGTCTTTATCTTTAGACCTCTAAAATGGGATTCGCTTGGGCGTTGCGTTTTTGGTCTCGATTACTGGCTAGATTATGTTACTCACTTCTCGTCAAAGGTGTACTGCGTGTTCAGCACAGTGAACATCTTCTGGTACAGCGTATTGAAGAACTTATCCATGACCTCCAGCAGATCCACTCGCCCGTTGGCAAAGTACGTTTCCAGTTCCTTGAACAGATCGGAGAAGACATACGAATTTCGTTCATAGATCACGCCATAGGTACGAATAAACATGCTATTGAACTGAGTCCTCGACTCTTTCAAAAGAGCAGTGAAGATTTCTGCAAAAAGGAAAAGGTAGAAATTAGTTGGGAATTTTCACAGGGTAGGAGGCACATCCGCTTCGATTAGAGTTTGTTTGGAGTTTGATTTTTATTTCTGGCCTGCATCCGCTTCAGTGGCAAAAAATACTAAACGATCTCATTGCCACATCCGCATTGTCGTTGTAGTCATTGCCACTTGACATTGTCTGTAACTCGAGGCCCGCATCATTGCCATAATCTCTGTATCTTGATCTGGAATCCATAGTTTAAAACTGGCGGGGCAGAACCACTTGACACTCCACCAAAAAAAAAATCCAATAACCCAAATCGTTGGCTTCTGTGACATCTTCAATTGGTTCGTTGACGTGACCTACCTTTGAACTTGGTCGCCTTGCTTCCTAAGATGCCCGACATCCTGGAGATGTGGTCCTTGGTGTGGCTCTCGAGTTGCTGGCGGGACTGCATGGCCATGCGGGTCTCCATGCCGTAGGTGCAGCAGGTGCCCACCGAGGGAGACTCGCAGTAACGGAGGACGCGTTCTGTAAAGGGAAAATATAGAAGAAATGATTAGATATTAATATTAAGGAACTTTAAGCATACTTAAAAAATGTAAAGTGTAAATATCTACACATATCCACATCATTTATATTAAGTATTCACTACTCTGTGACTTTTCTGTGCCCCAAACTATATTTCCTCGCATCTCTTCTTAGATAATTACTACCATCAGCTCTGATTTTGTTGTTCAACTTAACATCTATTTAAACATTTTTCAAGGTACAATCTATTTCTTCCTACTGAAATTTGTTTGCTCAAACTTTAGACCAATTTCCCAGACTAATTCTAACGATGCAACAACGCTGGCATTTCTATCCACTTCCACATTCCGGGAACTCGCACACTGTGCGGCTTGGGAGTGCAACTTGCCACTTGACATGGTAACCAAATACCAAATTCTGAATACCAAACAGTGAAAACCAAAGCCTAAACAGCTAACAGCGATTCATTGGAAAAACAAAATACAAAAAACAAACGAAGCGCGGCTACCGGCGAATGCAAGTAACCCGAAACAGAACCTGAAACCAAACTCAAACTGAAACCAAGTTGGGATACGGGCGTGCAAGTAGCTGGAGGAGAAGCTGGAGAGTTCCCATTCTCTGGTTTTATTTACGCAAACATTTAACACATTTTTGGAGAGAAAATTAGAGGAAAATATGCATTAGTTCCCTGCAACGACTACCTCTATGAGGTTTTTTTTTATAGCCGCTGTTCCGCTGCCGCTGGCTTTGCCTCGTTTCGTGTTTATTTAGATAATTCTCGGGGCCAGATCGACGAGCCGAAAGTTCGGCACTAATTGAAAGCAAACAAGTTGGAAGTTCTTTTTTTTCAGTTCAGTTCAGTTCAGTTCGCTTCGAATCTAAATCCGATTTTTGTATTTATATTCTGTTCGTTTTTTTGTGCGCTCATAAATTGCCGCTGCCCAGTTAAATGCATCATCTGCTGTGCACACACACAGCACATAGTATATATGGAGTGTTGTTCAGTTTGTTTATTTCCCTTATAAATTTAGATACTTTAGTGCACATTTTTTCGACGGCCGAATGTAAACAGAGCCCGCACATTTTCCCCAACTTCCTCCTTTTATTGTCTGTGCTCGACTGCTCCGCTTTATGGCCTCTACTAATTGTTATGTTGCACAAGATATGAATTGAGTGTGGCGCACAGATAGAGCTTCGAATGGGGAGTCACAGTCCTGCGAGTCCTGTGAGTCCTGTGAGTCCTGCGAGTGTTCTGCTTCCCTAGATCCTGGGGCTTATCTAAATTGTCCCACAGTCTGTGTGGTTTCCCTTTTTAATTGTCTGTCGCGGGGGGCAGGACTATGTGACTGGCATGGCAACTGTTTGGCTGGGATTTGTGGGTCTAAAGACCATTTGAGTTAATTGAAATTGTGGCAGATAAAACGGCTCAAGATTTGATGGGGGGACAAGGGATAGAGATCACGCTGAGCAGATAATTGAAATATGAAATAATCAAGTGGAGATTATAGTGGGAAATGGGTTTATTTTATGGGGATTTTGTCGAGAAGGAGTTATCTCTTTTTTAGT
>JAEIIH010035708.1:0-10972 GCA_018904745.1 Drosophila orosa
TACAAAATTTGATATATAAAAATGTATAAATATCATTTAATATTAGTTTATATCTTATATTTAAGTAATAGAAACGTTAAAATCCTGTTATTTTGTATTGTTATAATGCCAATTTTAATCTGTATTTTGTAAGCTAAATATAATTAAATAACATAAATATACGTATTTATGTAAAGCTAAGGTAACAAACAATAAACTCAATTCAACTAAATGTTTATACAATGCGAGCTTATTAATCCCTAAATCATATAAATTTATTCTTTTTGGGGTATATTTTTCTCTGTGTATTTCCCACTCTATCTCTTTTCAGCATAAATGTGCGCAGACGCTGCTGGAATTGGTTAGCTGATCGAGTTTGGTTCGCAAATTAAGCGCCGCATGCGCCCCGGCAATTATTTCGCTATAATAAACCTGATACGGAACGATGCTCTTATCTATGATTTTCTATAGCTACCGCGATACCGCACAGTAGCTGAAAAGAAGTTTGGCTATTTAATTTCAATTTAACAAAGTTTTTACGGCCACTAATGGCAGCGGCCGGCATCAAAGTGGCTTAAGATTTTATAGTTTGTGCAAATTTAATTAGTTCGATGCGTTTAGTTTAACTGCGTTAGCCATAATATTTTAGGGTTTTTTTATAACGAATTTACTCATTTTTTTTTTTTTTTTATTTTATTATTAATCGCATGCTTTCTATGCTTCCGGGAAGCTCAAAAAAATTAAAGGTCCATATGTCTACTTATTCAATTCAGTCAAACCTTTTCTATAATAGCCTGAAGAAAAAATGTACCGATTTCGATTATTTAAAAAGAAACATAACTAATATAGAATTAAATAAATATTGATATAAAAACACAGAAGTTTCGCAGATTTTCCTAAATTATATTCCAAATTTAATAATTCCAAATAAAATAATATCTGGAAAAATATGAAATCACAGCGTTGTAAGCCGCCTCGAGCTTAAGGGGGTAACCATTACAAATGGTTTTCCAGAATAATTATTTTAAAATCTGTTTTATTTAGTGGTTACCACAGTCCGATTTTCATAAAATTCAAACCGAAATTCTATATTAATACAAAATGGCTTTATCTTAAATTTAATGAAAACTGGTTAAAAACTGACAAAGCTATAATTTTGTTTGTATAAATGTTCTGATCGGTCCTATGGCAGCTATATGATATAGTCGTACGTTCCAGCCAGTTTCGACATATATAGCAGTGAGAGTATATAGAAGACTATCTGCAAAGTTTCATTCAGATAGCTTCAAAACTGAGACACTAGTTTGCGTAGAAAACAGACGGACGGACATACGGACTGGGCCAGATCGACTCGGCTGTTGATGCTGATCAAGAATATATATACCTTATGGGGTCGGAAATGACTCCTTCACTTCGTTGCAAACTTCTGACTAAAATTATAATACCCTGCAAGGGTATATATCCTTGTTAACCAAGTTAGATTTATTTTAAATGTGTAAGGGAAATTAAATTTAGTCTGGCAACGCCCTTTGCCGTCATAATGTCCGGCCAGGTGGCGCCTGCTTAGCAGATAGCGCCCCTGGCGGTGAAAAAGAAAGCTATCGATAACATACATGCATATCGATAAATGGTGAGCGACCATCATCGCGAGCGAACAATGCAGCCCAGCATTGATTTTCCCGCCAATTTTTGAAACTGTTGACGCGATTCACTTTTAATTTTATTAAGATGTTTTGAAAATGTTCAATTTAATACATTTAATACCTTTTTTTCTACACAATTTTAAATTAGAAAAACTATTTTGTAAAAAGAAAATCCTTAAACGGGTGCCTAACAATATTAATTATTGTAGTGGCTTTTCAAATAAAATTAATAACAATACTAAATAATACTAAGTCGGAGCGACTTAGGTCCTCAGGCTATTTCTTTAATTATTTAGAGTTTAGTTGTTAATTCATTTAATTAAATTGTGATATTAGGAGGTGCATTTTTTGGTCTATGCAAGGGCAGACAGGTGCAATAATTAATTTTATTTTTTTAAATATAAAAATATTGAGAAATATGTCCAACAACATATTACAAACAACATGCAAAGAATGATGGAAAAAATGTCGTGCAACAGCAAAATGTCGCTTTCGAATCTGACTAAATATAAAATTATATATCTGATTAAAACTGAAAGCATATGAAACTGCCAATAACGTTTGTTTCATTAAATAAATCCCTGGCGTTTTGCTGAAATCAGTGTATAAACAGCTCGCCGTTAAGTGACTTTTTTAATTTTCTTGAATTTAAGCAAACGCTCAATAAAATTTACATTTATGAAAAAAAAATTGTTTTAATGTTATAATTTTTAAAAAATTTTAAGCTAATTCGGCACAAAGCAAGACACGTTAAAAAAATTGTTGTGGCGAAACGGCTAATATCAGCTTAATAAATTAAAACCCATATAATAACACAACATTTGAACAATTTTTGATCAATTTTGTATTGGAAAATATTTAGAGGTATAGGAGTTATAGAGAATCTCCCCACCTCCAGCAAAAGATGGTTTGTCCACAGGATCATCCGTTATCAAAAAAATAATGACTAATGATGCTACTGTCACAGAAATTAAATCACCATTCCTCTGATGAATATTTGGCAGCAATAAATGATTAATCCGATGCTGGTGGAAATCAAATGTTTGAAAATGTTTCAACAGCTTGTTTAACATTCAACATAGCCGAAGATTGATTAAGTAGACTAACTTTATCCAATAATTGTAAACGGATAAAATGTACAAGCTATTTGTAAGCGAAGAAGTTTACAAAACCGAGTTTTCCGATAATGTTATCTAGGTGATTACTTGAGACTACATCTCAATTTTTATAAATAATATAAAGTCACTATAAGATGTTTCTTTTTTATATTTTTGAAATTCCCTGTTTTCTTTTTTTTTAGTTTTTTTTTTTTTGGTATTTGGTTTTTGGTATTTTTGATATTATTTAGGGGGAAAGTGAAATTTTCATCTGGCAACACTGGCACAGCTGATGAATGAACGAATGTGGAGTAAAAGCGTAAAACACGGCAAAAGAATTCGCGAAAAGAAAACAAGACGAAGCAGATTGAGCGAGCCACCGAGATCCCGAGCAGCGAGCCACCAGATCAAGGATCAAGGACCAGATAACGCTCGTCCTTTCCACCGGCACACAATGGCAGTCTAGTGTGTGTGCGGCAGTGTGTGCGCGTGTGTGTGTGCGTGGTGAGGGCGCAGCAGCAGTTGTAGTTGTGGGCGAGTGCGTGTAGTAGTAGTACGAACGAGCGTGCGAGGCGACCACGAAAACAAAAAGAAAAGAAATCTAGTTTTTGTTTAATTCGGAAATCTGCCTGGAAATTTTGGAAAATGAGTGCGTAGACGTGCCGGACGGACGGGCATTGGCATGCGATTGCAGCTTCTCGCGGCGGCGGAGGCAGTGAATCTACCTGGGGGAGCTGAGTCGAAGTCGAAGTCGCACTTGCGCTTGCACCACTTCCTCCACCACCCGATCCCGATCCCGTAATGCTGCTGGCCGCAGCCGGTCTGCCGGCCTACGATGCCGGAAAACTGAACAGCGGCGCTGGATCTGGAAACGTTGGTTCCGGCGGCGGCGGCGGCGGCACGCCCACAACATCGTCAGTCGCCTCTCGTCCCAGTGCCGCCAGTGCGCTGATGAAGACGCTGTCTGTGCGCCTGCATCGCGGCACCGAGTTCATCAAGGACACCGTTCAGAAGGCCCTGGTGATGTCGGCACCCACGCCAGTGGCCTCGGTTCCCTCCGCTGCTGCTGCTTCTGTTGCTTCTGCTGCTCCCCTCGCCACCGCCACCGCAAAGCTCCTGGACCAGCAGGGACTGAAGCGGAAGCTGAGCGGCGCGGGCGGCCTGATGGGCTGCAGCGGCATCAGCAGCATCACCTCGATCTCCGCCAGCACGAGCCGCGCCCACTACGTTCTGGCCCCTGCGACCCACTCCCAGGTGCAAGTGCAGCCCAACGTGCCCACCGCCGCCTTCCTGCGCACCTACACTGTGGCTCCCACGGCTCTGCACCGATCGGCGGCTGCCCGGAAGCGGAATCCCAGCACCGACAGCCTGCTCATGGATCTGTGCCTCTTCAAGCCCATCCGACCCATGCCCATAACGCCAATTAAAATGTGAGTAGTTTCAAGCATTAAGCATACGTAACTCTTTTTTTATTAAGTAACTTTGCTTTGCAATAAATGGAGAATCGAATTTAGCACAATTCTCAGAACTGCACCCCTAAAATCGTATAGAAAACACCATTCGAAATAAGTGTAAATGCTGCATTTAAGACCATGTTGCACATAAGATAATTCAAAGTAAGGGATTTAGTGTATTATTTATACTGAAAATGTATACTAGACATTATCGGTTATGATCTTGACTTACGTACAATCTCTTTTATATTCTACAGCAATAAGTTTCGCAGTTTCGAACTGAAGAGACCCAAATTTGTTCCCGCTGCAAACCCAGATAGCGAGGAAGAGGACGAGGAGGACGACGATGAGTTAGTCCACAAACCAAAGCTCAGGTGAGTGCAGACGTCTATAAAATCCCTTCAAAGACACCTTAAGCAAGCAAGGGCTTTTCCTTTTCAGCAACTTGACATTGCCAACCAATGAGGAGTCGGCGTTCGTTCCGATGCCCTATGTAGAAACCACCAGCACCGCCATCATCGCCACTAACCCCAGCAGCAGCAGCAACACCACCTCCACTAGCAGCAGCAGGAGCAGATCCCGCTCCCACAACACACTCACCTCAGGCTCTGCACATGCCATTACCAACCCCAAGCCAAAGCGTCGCCGTCGCGCCCCCAAGCGCACGACCAAAAGACGATGTAAGGCGCCACAAATCAAAACCACCTCTCCAGCGGTTGAAGGAACTGAAGCCAAGCTGCCTGCCAAGCGCAAGGCAGCGGCAGCGGCAACGGCAACAAGTGGAGAAGCCAAACGCAGCCGAGGTGAATCCACCGCTGCCAACACGCCGCCAATTACCGCCACTCCCGCTGTGGTCAAAAAAGCTGCGACCAAACGCAAGGCGAGTTCTGGAGGTGGAAATGCCAAGCGTAGTCGTGGCGGCTCTACACTTACAACCACATCCACCTCTTCGGTTGATGGCGCCTCTGCAGGTAATTCCAAACTTAAACGCAAGGCAGCCACTGAAAAAGGAGCTACTGCCAAACGCAGTCGTGGATCAGTTGAAGCCTCGCCGCCAGAGCGCCGCCCCTCGCCGCCCATGACACGTCTGCGGGCCCGTCAGCAGATCTCCGCCAGAAAATAAACGTAGAAACGAAAGTCGATATGGCAGAAACCCCAGAAGTAAACACTAGAATAGTACAGAGTCGAGTGTCGCAGTCGCGGAGCTCGCTCCAAGGTCTAAGTCTTTTGGTTCCAGTTACTGTGTATGTGTAAACGTGTTGCGTCTTTTGTGGGAAAGACGTAAACAAGTGTAAGATAAGCCAGTAATTATGTAAAGTACACATCAGCTCAACTCTCGTTTTGATCCAATTTGTGCAATCTGAATACCAGGGGCAAAGGACTACCCGGGTTTCTCCAGTTTCACTTGCTTTGAGTAAGCGTGTTACAGATTTCTGGTTTGGTCTTCAAGACTGATGGTATAACAAAGCAGCTACTACGAATATAATAATGGAACAGAATGATATATGCAAAGGAAAATCTATTAGTTCACGCTTAGTCCTCATTAAGAAGAAAAGTATTAAATGTATAAAGAAAATTGTAAAAGTTAAGCCATTCCCGATACTGATATTTCCACGGAACCACAACCACACCCCTTGTGTTAACTTAATTCTGTGTTTCTTTTCGTTGGATGTACAAACAAAGTGCGAAGAAGTCTCCGATTCGATTTAGTCCTATGTGTTTTCGCCTTTGAGGCAGGTTTAGTAAGAAAGATTGGAAGGAGAGGAGAAGGAGTACGAAAGCGCCACAACTACATATAACAATTAATTTTCCTACTTTAATTAAGTTTGTTAGAATTTATAGCTTAGATACAACAAAAACAATTCATTCATACAACATAAACATATATGTAATGCTATCATTATCTACACATACGACATAGCTATAAGAACAGCAATGATAACATAACAATATAGAGATCTATATAAAAACAAAATGCCGGTCAAATCAACTGTGTGTTGTGATATGAACTAATTTATAAAACGAAGCCGATTCACTAATTCGCTTGACCCAAACAACACAGAAAATCTCTTAGAAATCATTGAGAAGGAACAACATTAACTTAAATGGGAATTAGCAGGATGAGAGACAAGGAAAATATTCGAAACACACAAAAATGTTGAAAGATTAGCCCTAAGCTAAGAACAATTTCAAAGCGATTCCAAACAAAAGCAAAATTACTTAAACACACAGCGAGTTGTATGCGTCAATAAAAAATACTTCAAAAATAAAAATGCAAACTTGGCTATTTACTGAGTGGTTTTACATAATAATATAGTAAATAAAGCAATCATCTAACGAAAAGAGGAGCTGAGACATAAGCACCTCTAGGATATACATATGTACAACTTTAACGCGTGGCTCTGCTAATTAAATGTTTTATTGCTCTCAAACCTTCACATCTTCATAATAAGGTAACAATTTAATGACACGTTTAATGTAAATTCCTCCCTTTCTGGGAATCACTCAATGGTTTCCATTTTAGTGGGCATAACATTCCACAGATCTTGTAATTTGTATCCATCTCTAATTCGTTCCATGGCAAAGCCCAGCTCCTTGCAGTAAACGGGATCCTCTCTGTCCTCCTGCTCGGCTGCACCATGGACACTACCCACCTTCCCCAAACATCCTTCGGCTAGGTAGCTATTCAGCTTGGTATTGATCTCTCTCTCCTGCCTTTCGTCCAGCTCCTCAAAGTTCTCGACCTTAAACTGGGGCATCTGGGCTGCCTCCTCAGCGGCGGCTGCCAACCGCTGACGAGCGTCCTGGGCATTGTATTGGATGCCAAAGTTCGGCTGCTCCCCGTAGATAGTGTGCAGGGAGCAAAGCTCCTTGAACAGCTCGTTCAGGCGCTCGGATGGATCGATGCGAAATCCGAGAACGTAGCCTCCTCCCGTCTCGGCCGTTTGGATGACCAAAGCAGGACCGTACTTGGACTCACGGACGCGCAACTATGGAGAAAAGGGAAATATCAGGGACTGTATGGTCAAAGGTGGAATATGCAATGATTGTTTCTGGCTTTAAACGAACACTTTCAATTTGCAGATACGGCAAGCTTATGTTGAACGTCTCGTTAGCATCGGCAAACCAGACCAGGCGAATGTTGGACACCACAAAACTTCCGAGATTCCCCTGATCACTGGACAAATTCCAGACACCCTGCACCTGGCTAAACACCTGCTCATCCGGCAGGATAACCAACTGTCCCGCCTGGACAATGGCTCCGCGCAACTTCAAGTCGCGGTACAGATACGTGCGTTGGTATAACCTTAAGGGACGATCCTTGAGTGAGATTTGAACTCAGAATCTTACTTTTCTTCTCCCACTTACTGATACACATCGAAAACACTGGCGAAGATTGGCTGATCCCTCCGTGACGTTTCGCCCGAGACGTCGGTAAAGAGGAACTCAAAGCGGGTCTCGTTGCTTATGGCCAGGATGTAGAGGGCCTGACTGGCCATCCGGCCTTTCGAGTGCATGTGCACCATCCGGGTGTTGGTGTTACCAATCCGAGCATAGCCAATGGCTGGAAGCAAAGACAAAGGCTCACAAAAGGCAAAATCATCTGCAGGGGGTCACCTACAAAGGTTGTACTTCTTGTGGACAAGTGAGTGCCAAATAAGCCGCAGATTTGTCACCATCAAGCGACCCGTGTCCCCCGGATTGCCTTTGCTATCTTCGATGTGGTATATATAGTCCAGGACCCGCTCTCCGCTGCGAAGGTGCTTGTGTCTGCAATGAGTGATTGGCGACTTTAGAGATGGCGCCTCTTGCTAGTTCTCCTTTGTCTCACAGCTGTGGAACATCGAACTTGACTTCCTTGTCCTCCCACAGCAACTGCAGCTGCGGCTGCTGCTGATTTCCATCCATTTGAGTCAATGATTTCAACATTTTTGATTTCTTCGGGTTTAGTTTTGTTGTGGCGCTTTTCTTTTATTTCTACAACCCATTGGTTGCTAGGCAACCATGTATCCTGGCAACTGTTGTTCATTTCTTCATTATTCTCTTTAACTTTTGTTTTCTTTGATTTAAAACTAAATAAAAAGATGTATATCTTCTTTTTCGTAAATTGTTATGTATATTTTGACTAATGTTTATTTAAATACAAGAATAGTTCTTATGCTCTGCTTATCAAAGTAGAAAAAGTGTCCGGCTTACGCCTGATGAAAAATATTCCATTTCAGCGTCTGAGACGGAAGTTGAGCCCTAGTTTATAAATTAATGCAGCGAAGCTAACTGCTGGAAATGATTCTCAAGGTCGTTTAAATATATTGCAGAACTTTAGGCTTAAAAACTAGGATACATTCGGTGAATATCGAAGCAGAAGGCACCTTTATCGAATACCGAAAGGGCAAAACTGAAGGACTCACATAATGATCTGCGGCTCTGGGACACTGGCCGCAATGCTCTTGTGGGGCAGAACCTGCCCGCCATTGACATACAGCTCGTCCTTGACAATCACATCCTCGCCCAGCACCGTAATGCCCTCGATGCGAACCCATCGCCCGACGGTGGATCGCCAGCCAACGATGCAGGAGTCCAGCCACGAGTGCGAGCGAACTATGGCGCCCTTCAAAATGGTGGAACGCTTGATGCACACCCCATCCTCTATGACCACGTCGGGTCCGATGGTGACATTGGGTCCGATGCGGCAGCCCTCGCCAATCTTAGCTGTGGGATCCACCAGGACATTGCCCACAACGCCGGGTCCTGTGTACAGCTTGGGGGACTGCTTCTGTCGCAGCGAGCTTAAGTACAGGCACATACCTTTGGGATAAAAAAGATATCCATTATGTAACGCATATAAAAAAGAAACAAACAGGAAGAGGAATGTAGTTGCTTCTTTAACAATCTTTTGTTCGTGTAGACTCTGATAAATATGGAAGACCAAAAAGCTTTATCAAGATCGGAAGGGTACGTAAAACAAAAACAGATTGGTACAACTATGCATAATAATTAGTCACTAGCTATTTTTAGTATTTCGCTATTTTAGAGGCTACCCCAACATCTTAAAATGTATAAATTTGATACACAGAAAGTAATTTCAATTTTCTTCGCTATCATCCACTGGCCACTATCACACTAATGAGCTACACTTGAGTTATACAGAAATCGCTCCATCAAACATTTAGCCAGTTTCCAGGAAACACTCAGCAATAGATAAGGCAAAGAAAAACACACACACAAGGAGGAAAAAGGCCAGGTCTGAAAGAGCGATAAGACTAATGGAGGCAACCTAGATTGAGCATGGAAGTGATTCAAGCGTCAAGCATACCGGTTAGAAAGTCTTTGGGCTGTCCAATGTCCATCCAGAAGCCGGTCAGATCCATGGCAAACAGCTCCTGCTGCTCTGCCATCGCCGGAAACACTTCCTTCTCTATGGAGGTGGGCTTAACTTCGATCCGTTCTAGGACCGAGGGATTAAAGATGTAGATGCCGGCATTGATCTTGTTGCTAACAAACTCCTGCGGCTTCTCGATAAAGTTCTTGATGCATCCAATCTCATCGTACAGCACAACGCCGTACTTTGACGGCTCCTCGACCTTTGTCACCACAATTGTGCCTTCTTTGCCGTGATTGCGATGAAACTGCACCAACTGTTTGAACGGAAAGTCGCAGATGACATCCGAGTTGAGCACAAAAAAGGGCTCCGGACTGGCGGTTAATATAGTTTTGGCCAAGGCCAAGGGGCCGGCGGTTCCCAAGGGTTCTGTTTCATGCGAGAAGATCAGCTCGACGCCCAGTTTGTCTGCCTCGACTTTGAGTTCCTTTTCCATTTGCTCGGCTCGATAGCTGACTGCCAAAATGACCTGCGATTGAAATTATTACTACAAATTAACAACTAAATGGATAAGTTGTTCACCTGCCGACATCCCGCATCCACCAGCGCTTCCAGCTGATGGAGCAATATCGGCTTATTGGCAAACTCCACCAGCGGCTTGGGCGTGCTTAGGGTCAGGGGTCGCAGCCGAGTGCCGTAGCCGCCGACGAGGATTAGGGCTCTCGTTCCATTGCCACCTGCTGCCGGATTGGGACTCCCGCACATGACTGGACGCGGCTTCGTTCCTTGATTACACGTAATCTAGCAGTGACACGTCAGACGTCAAAGTGGTCGCCTTTTCTTTTCACCGGAATTACTGCAACCAACTGTAGGAATCGAAGGTGAGGGAGGGGCTGACTACATGTTTGACTTTAATTAAGTTTTTACTCACCTTGTTCCTCACAGTCTCTCTCTCCCTCTCCCTCTCTCTCTTTCTCGTCTTTGTTGTTGTTTTATTGTTCTTGGCGCTGATAAGAAGTTTGTTTGCCGCTGGTTGTGATACGTGTTTCTTTCGTTAAACTCCAATTGAACTGTGAATGTGAACAGTATGTGCGTTTAAATACCACGTTTATGATCAGTCTGTATTTTTATATCGTTGAATATTTGCCAGCTGTTTTTAAGCTGGTCCTTGCTTTTCCAACTTCTGACATGCTCATTTTCCACTACAACTACTTCTCCCTCTCCCCCTCTCTCTTTGCAATGCACAATGCAAAGCTGCTTGATAGAACATTTTAACTTTTAGAGATTTTTTAGGTGGATAACCAAATTTGCATCTGGCAACACTGATGTTTTCACAGCTCCGGTCACACTGAAATTTTTGCAGGTCGTGAAGAAGAAGAAGAAAATGAATTTTGCAGAATAGATTTCATTTCTGAAAGTGGCAACTCTGTCATTTGTCAACATAAAGTAGAAATAGTGTTGACACCTTAGCTGTTTTAT
>JAEIIH010035710.1:0-10388 GCA_018904745.1 Drosophila orosa
GTCCAAGTACCTAGTTAGTTCCAGAAGTTTCAGGAAAATCATTACCAAGCTTAAACTAGCTTCTTTTGAAGACTTATCCTAGACTTCTGTGAGTTCTTTCTCCAATAGATATTTTTGAGTTGAAAGATCAAGCAACTTACTCGGATTACTTCCACCTTTCATGGCGCTCACCCATCTCTAATTTCGTTTTGAAGTGGGAGGAGACACACTTTTTCCAGGTTTCATATTTGCAACGTGGCCGCAAAACTGTGGTGCCGGCTAAGCCAGAATCAGATGCAAAGCCGGGCCAATATGACATTTCAATTTCCATCAACAACAGGACAGCAATACCAGGCGCAGGGACACCTGCACCTGCACAGTCTGCGGGAAACAGAGGAGGATGTCGACGCACTCCTAATACAATACAAACGCAATAATATCGGATTTCCGCTTCCGCATCCGTTACGCAGCTGAGCTCTCAGTTCGCAGCGAGTCCTGTCTGGGCCAGGGGATTTTTTTCATCACCCCGATTCGCCATTCGATACAATTTGTTGTGGGGCAACAGGCGCTGCTACTAGCTAGCTCGTAGCTGCTACGGCAATGGAAAAACAATTTAGAGTTCCTCGCTTTCTGGCTTGGTACTTGCAAGCACGCCGAAGCAATAAAAACTTGTCGGGCACTCGCACGAACGTATGAGCGAGTGTGAAAGGATTTCATGAAGTTGCCATGGCACACGGGCCCCCCCGGAAAAGTGGAAAGTGTGGGGGTGGTGGTGCCGTCTTGCAATCGAATGCATGTTGACAATGACGGCAATCTGCACAAAGTTCAGGCGACAGCAAAGAGTGCCGTTGTCCCGGCTCGGAAATTTGCCGGGCTGAGCGCAATAAATCGCGCCTTGCCGTCTAACCCAAAGGCTATAATGGATATTGATGGAAAAGTTTGATTGATTTTCCCCACGATGCAGGCTGCAGCACCCTCTGTTTGAATATATGTGAGGGGCCAGAAACTTTCAATTGAATTCATTACCAGCGATAAAATCACTACCTTCTCCGAGCCCGTAAATCGCAATCAGTCTGCGGCTGCTGACGTATTTCGTGCCGTGTGTGGCAACTAATAATGATCCAAAACGAACTGCAAAGCCACTCAATTACAAGTAACCGTTGTTCGAGTATCCTGAAACCGAGACCAAACCAGAACCGAATGAGTGCCGCAATATACAAAATGTTTTTTTAATTGTTTTCCATGTCCATGTGTTTGTGGGGCTTTATTTAACGCAAATATGCATGTGTGCCGGCCAGAAAACAAGAGATTTAATTTCATTTGGTTTTTAAAATGGCAACAATTTCCATATGCCGCAATTGTGCACTGCACATTGTTGTTCTCCTCGCCGGGATATGGGCTTTGTCATGGGCCAACGTGACGTATACGTGATGTGGCCTGGCGGTGGGGGTAAAACTTTTACTTTGGCCATGGCCCATGGGGTTTATGGCCTGCTCTTAGGCGCCCCAGTGAACTTTATGATCAGTTAGTTTAGTTTTATTGTTAATAAATTTGGTTTATTTTCAATAACAAACAAAAAGCCAAGCACATAAAATATTTCCGAAAAACAACAATAGAAAATTTGTCTAAGCGAACTTTCTGTGTGCCGCTGTGCCGATTTTTATGGCATTAATTTGTTTAATGCACAACTTTGTCCAACAGAAACTTGTCTTGGCATTCAAATAGGAGTGGCTTGTGTGGGTGGAGAATATACTATACTATACTATATATGGCATTCAACTTTTGCCCTATCAGTTGCTCAATTTCACAGAGACCAGCCACACACACGCGCCACGCCATTCTTCCATCCCTTCCCTGAAGATTTGGCCCCGGTTTCCATGCGTTAAATCAGCATATAATCCCAAAGTATTTCCAATTTTATACTCACCCACACTCACGCACCGCGAGTCATGTCAAACAAACTTAAAAACACACAAAGAAAGGCACTCAGGCACCCAGGCACCCAGGCACCCCAGCAGACACGAGCACAGACACAGGATATGCTGACAATTTGCAAGTTCTTTAAGGTATGCGCCAAAGTGGAAGCCACTCCCCCCGGTTGGCTAAAAACCCTGAAATCCTCGGAACCCTGCATCCTGGGATCCCTGAACCTGAATGTCTGGATCCCTCGGATCCCTAGCATTTCTTCGGGGGCGTAGAGCCCGAGCTGAAAGGCAGCTAAGGCGCTCTCACACTCGCCTCTGGATTCGGGTATCTCGGTATCTGTGTATCTGCGTATCTGCTTATGCCTCGTCAATCTAAGCCCCAGAATCTTGTCGCTGTCATGTTGTATAAATTAAATGTGTTTATATTAAATGTAAAAATACAAAAAAAGTAAGAAGCCACAATACCGTCCCTTGTTGTTTTGATTTTCCCTGCCGCCCACACCACACACATATATATTATAATAGGCAGTGAAAGTTCTGAAGGCTGAGGGTTATCTCTGATAAATATTGACATGTGGGGACTGTTTTTGTTTCGGGAGCAAAAAGGAGCCGGGGCGAAATGTTGACACGCAATCAGTTGAGATCAGTTAGCATTTTTTGTGGGGATTGGCATCGGGGATTGGCTGTCGTGTTTGGTTTATGCTGACAGCCAAGTGACGTGCACTGCGAAGGCGACTCCTGATTGTGTTATTAGATATATGATATTTATGCGAGACCTGCGACAGAGATGGAGCAGTTGAGCAGACCTTAAAGTTTCCCATCTAAACGCAACCTGTCCTCACTTTAATATTCTCATTCTCGGACCGTGTCCGAGCGAATTACGAAATATGTCGTATTTGTCGTCGCTGTCACATTTTCGGCAGCAAAACTAGAACCGTTTAATAAACCAAATAAACAAAATTAATGTGAGTACTACAATAAAAATAATTCGCGTATTGCCATGGCCACCGTTGCGAATGTATCCAGCGATCGCAAAGCAAATCCTATCAAGTCGCTTCTTACGGGTGCATTTGGCGGGATTTGCAATGTTCTCTCTGGTCATCCGCTGGACACAATAAAGGTGCGTTTGCAAACGATGCCACGGCCGGAGCCTGGAGAGCGGCCCATGTATGAAGGGACATTTGATTGCGCTGCGAAGATTATACAGAACGAAGGCGTGCGTGGCTTGTACAAGGGCATGTCCGCTCCCTTGATTAGCGTTGCTCCCATTTTTGCAATGGTTTTTGCTGGCTACGCATTGGGAAAACGTCTCCAACAACAGGGCGAAGATGCCAAGCTTTCATACCCACAGATCTTTCTTGCCGGCTCGTTTTCTGGCCTGTTTTCCACCTTAATTATGGCACCCGGAGAGCGTATTAAAGTGTTGCTACAAACGCAGGATGCGGCAGGTGGTCAGCGCAAATACAATGGTATGATTGACTGCGCCAGAAAGCTTTATAAGGAGGGAGGACTTCGCAGCGTTTTTAAGGGAAGTTGTGCAACAATGTTAAGGGACGTGCCCGCCAATGGCTTGTATTTCTTGGTATATGAGTATCTCCAGGACGTGGCTAAAAGTAAATCGACAAATGGACAAATCAACACAGCCTCAACTATTTTTGCTGGTGGCGTGGCTGGAATGGCCTACTGGATTTTTGGAATGCCAGCGGATGTTTTAAAGAGTCGTCTGCAATCAGCGCCAGAGGGAACATACAAGCATGGAATTCGCAGCGTCTTCAAGGATTTGATTGTCAAGGATGGTCCACTAGCTTTATATCGTGGTGTTATGCCAATAATGATTCGCGCATTCCCCGCAAATGCTGCTTGTTTTTTTGGCATTGAGCTAGCAAACAAATTTTTCCAAATTGTGGCGCCTTCGTTTTAAAATAATACACTTTTAAATAAATATTTAATATTAAAATTTATTCCGATAATTCCGTTTGCTCTTCTCATATTTATCCGCTCGATTTCGCTTTCTTCCGCTGCGACACGCTGCGCTTTATTTGCCGTCGTTGTTAAGGCTGCCTCGCCCAATGATTACACGCCCGATAATGTTGATAAAAGTAATAATATCGATGATAATGATGTCGCCTGTGTCGCACAGATTATTATTTAATTTTTCACGGAAAGTCAGCTTCGTTTGGGGTCAGCAGTAAGCCTTCGGTATTTGCATTTCCACTTTCTGTGTGTGCGGTGAATGGGATTTTTGCTTGTTACCAACCGAAGCATTCCAAGCGGAAGATTTTTCGCTTGTTTTTCCATTTTATGTTTTCCTCGATTTATACATTTTTTGCTGCTGCTGCTTTGTCTTGTTACTTTTGTTGTTGTTGTTGTGCATATGTAATTCCTGCTGCCCGGCCTGATAATCTCTGGCAGAGATAATTAATTACTTAACAGCCAGCAACCTTCAGAGTTTGCCTTATTCTCTACTTTGTATGTACGCAACGTTGACGGGTCGGAGGTGGAAATGCAATACTTTCCCACATCACCATGGCTTGGGTTAGCTCTCGCATCGAAAGCATTATTAATTTGAACGGGAATGGCATTCACCCCTCTTACCATTCAATTTCGCCTCATTAGGGAATGCCGGCGATGAACAATAACCTCGAGCTCAATCAGAAAGCAATGCCAACCGAAACCTGTCTGTCAGCAGGGCAGAGCGAACCCAATGAAATTGAAATTGAAATTGAAATATCATGGGCGAGCACTCTGTGTGTGTGTGTGTGGTCCAGTAAAAATTTGAATTTAATTTCTGGCGATTGAAGGAGAGGCGAGACAGATGAAAAGTGACCGCAAAATGTCGGCTACAGTCAGCGGACCGGAAGGTTCCGACCAAAATACCGCTTCCGTTGTCTGTCCGTGCTCCCAATCCGCATTTGTATCCGCGTTTGTGTCAGTGTTGTGCGACCTGCTCTTCTCTGTGTCCAGTGTCCTGCGTCCTGCGTCCTGCTTCCTGCTTCCTGCCTCCCTTGTGTTTGTTGGTCATGGAGATGCCGTCACCGTTGACCAAGAGCTGGGGAAATTGTGACTCGCAGCATTTTGTGGCACGCAGCACTCTCCGGGTTCACAGAGCTCAACTGGCACGGGTCACATGCATATTTAATGCCGGCAATTTTTGGCCATCGCAGCTCCGGGTATTAGCAGCATATTTCGTCAAGTTTTTGGCAGCTGCTACTGGCTGCTGCCCCGACATATGCAATTGCCGCGGTCCAGACTTGGCACCGATCAGCACACAAAAATAGGAACGTATATACATAATATTCGTTCGCATGTGGAAAGTTTCTTGCTGCTGCTGGTGGGGTCGCTCAGCGAGATTTGCGCTAAAACCACTTTGCGGTGACGCCAAAACTTCTAGCCAAGTTAAAAACTATTGTCATTCTCTTAAGTGGTCACATTTAACACTTGCGGCGCTGACAACCGATGCCGGAGGGGTGGTGGCCTGGCCTGGCCCAAACCAATGAGTTATGGGGCCCTGGCTTGCATTCTGCGCTTTGGCCAGATAAATGAGCGCCTCGCCATCGCTCGTCCGCTGCTGGCTTGTTGTGCCACGGAGCGTATGTGTGATATTTAGCTAAGATAAAAGTAAGCCCTGAGGATCTTATATCACTCAAACCTCATATTTATTAGCTTCCCATTAATACTTACTTTCAATGCCCGTTTTATAATAAAACTGAATTAAATTTGCCGATTGTCAACATGGCAACGAATTGAATTTGCTTTTTGGTCAACTGGCGGCCTAAACAAATAAGTTCCACTCTGCTTGACTTCCCTCCAAATGTCTTCGGTGGCCTCTTAACCAAATATTAGTTGAAGATTGTGAAAAAATCTCATTTCACGCTTAAATGGCAAATGGTTCCGAGAATCAAACAGAAGTCAAAACGAAGGGCTTGATCGCTGGACCTGGTGTTCGAATGGGGGATGCCCTATGCTGTGTCCTCAGTTAATTATTTCATGGGGCAATCAACGGCTTTATTAAGTTCACTTTGTATCGGGGGCAGGCAGAGCTTTACGGCCAGGATAATCCCCTCACACACACGCACACGCACGCACAAGGACGAAGATGGAGACGTCAGCGGACAAAAGTGACCAGGAAGTGCAAGTGCCAACGGAAACTTTTAATTGTTTCTGCCGTTGCCTTTGCGCTTCCGTTTCTTGCTGCACGGCCAAGAACAAAAAGCCAGCGACGCAAGAAAAACATTAAGCCGTACGATGCAAAAAAATAGAAGAAGGAAAGGCCCCACTCTACCCCCGTCGCCGCACATTGTTGCTCGCGGTTATTTGGCTTCTTCTTTTGGCCAAGCAGCAAGCCAGCCAAGCAGCAAGCCCGCGCATGTCGTTCCGGCTTTCTTAACTTTCGCCGTGGCGAGGGTCCGGCCATTGTCACCGCTTAACCGGATCCGGATCCGGACTCTGAACGAACGCTTTACGAGGTTATTAAAAATCTCATTATCATTGTCGCTGCGGCGTAAATTTTAATTGTCCGTTAAAATGGTCCCTTTTTTTCTTGTTTGCCCCGTCTTGCGGTCGCCCATTCGCTGCGAAATCAATTTAAAGTTGTTTGACCAACCTGATTAGACCGGAATGAATTTGCTTAATAACTGCCCCGGTGGTCCAAGGACCACGACAGCCTTGACAAACTGCATGGACCGGACTCCGGGAGTGCCTGCCAGTGTCCCAGTGGCATTTTGCATGTTAAACTGTGCATAATGCAAATTGTTCGTACACGAACACCACCGCCCCTCGTCCACATCCATCCATCCAGGCATTTGGCCATCTGGCCATCCGTCAGGTATCGAGCTGTGGGATTTGCCGGGCTTGGCACCACAGCGCAGCTTAGCTCCGTCCCGGATAGCCGGCCGAACGTGTCATAACACACAAGCTGGGGGCTCACTGGGAGAGCTCCTGGCTCCCAGCTGCGGATCCTGGCTCCTGGATCCACACTCTATCGCAACAAAGTGGCACGACGTGTGCATAAGAAAGCAGGCGAGAGTGTGAGCCACAACAGCAACAGTCCTAAGCCCGGCTTCCCCCTTGGGCCCAGCCCCTCAGCATTCCACGGAGTTAACCCATTAAAAGCACGCAATAAACCGCTGAAAATTTGCAATCTGTATAGGGATACGTTTGACTCATTTTAAGGAGAATGGAATGCTTGCAACAAAGTAAGCAAAAGCAGGGCAGTACAACTATTTAATTTGTACAAAAGGTTTCTTAATGCTCAAGCAGTTGATTCAATTTCGGAGATCCTTGCAGACAGTGTAATGAAGAGAACTCTTTGCTTAAATCCTTAAACTAAAAAAGGAGTAATGTAATGACATTATTTAACTATAATTTAAAATCAATAAACGATATGTACGAACATAATATGAAGACGTCTGAAGTTTACTGTCTGCAGCTGTTTATAGATTATTAAAGATCTGCCCTTTAAGTAATGATGAAATGTCTGTGAATGACGAAAAGTCATAACTTATGACATTCAGTGACTTAGTGGTGAATGAAAAATTAAAATAAATGCATTTAAAACTAATTAAAGAAAAGTTTAAGTACAGAAACAACCAAATAAATAGTTAAAAACATACAATGCATAGTTTTTAGATACAAAATTGACCCATCAAATGCTAGTAAGAAAATTTGTTGTATTTATAAATTTTGTTAAATATTAAAAGTTAAAACTTTAGGCTTGGATGGTTGATCTACCATTAAAAAAGGTCTCCTATTATGGTTATGTATGTACTATATGTACATTCAGAATAAAATAATTAAGATTAATAAGCACACTAAATCCTTAGATTTAATCTCCTATGACCGTCTGGAGGTGATAGGATCTACGTAGAAATATCCGGCGTAATAAAATCCCGGTTGGGAATTAATGCGCAGAAATTCTGGCCAACTTAACCCATATAATTAAAGAGTTGCTCTGAGCCCATCGGCCTCAGATCTCCGAGGCTTGAGAGCCGCCAGGGTCATTAGTCAATTTCCATGCAGGCAACAAAAACAAACTGTTCTGGCTTCCGAAAAGTCACGCAGCTTGGCCTTTTGAACTGATTTACTTCTTCGCCTCGCCTAGACAACAGCCCCGAGAGGGGAGACAGAAAAAGAAGAGTTGGCCGTGGCAGGCACTTGAGCACAAAATAATCCTTAATTACACATTGGAAGCACGTAAATGTAATTTTTTGTACACTGCCCCATTGTGTGTGTCCCGGGACAGGGCGGCTCTAAAGCATAAGAAAAATTATGTTAAGACACGCTTTGGTGATTGGGTCTGTGGGATGGCAGGACAGGGAGGGATTCAGGCTGATTGGCCGACTTCTGGGCCTAAGCCCGCCATAAATGATTGTGTCTGCCTTTTCGGCTTCGGTGATTGCGAGCGATGGGATGCCGGGATGCAGGGATGCTGGTATGCTGGGATGCTGGGATGCTGGGATGGTCTGCTGCCAAAGTGGCCTGTACTGGCTAATTTGTACGCATTTTGTAAGCTCCTCGGATATCCTCGGGGAGTCTAAGCCACCCTTTTGGGTATTTATTGTCTAGGTAATGGCTACATGTGTTGCCAATGCCAATTGACTGACTTTTCCTTTTTTTTTACCGTCTTTAAGCCTTTAATGTGTGCGTTTCGCGGGCCTAGCTGTTTGGAGTGAGACGCCGCGCTAAGTGGTAAACTTTTAGCCGGCTCTCCACACCAACGGACCATATTTGTTCAGCTGCCTTCATATTTTTTATGGCTGGAAGCTTTTTTCCGCGCCCAGGCAATTATGTTGCATGATAACTATTTCCTTTTTTTTCTGCGCCGCAGAGCGCACCTTAAATGAGTGGGATCCGAGGTCCTGGCACTGTATTTTTAAGCTGGCTGTTTGCTTTATAAATTAACTTTAACAAAAGTGTATGCCAAATAAAACAAAGAGGAAGCCCCGCCGCCTGCTACCACGTTCTCCTTCTGCCACACACTCCTTCCTTCCGATTGCAATGCGAATGAAAATCAATATACATATAGAGGGGAATTGCATATTCAAAGCGAGCATACAGATTGGTAAATGGTGAAATGTGAGTTATGGCATGAGACCAGGGCAATGCGGGCTTCTTCTTTCGAACTTTTCAAATTGAATTTCAAATGAGTCGGACCGTAACATATAGAAATCGGCTTTGGAGCGACCACTGGCAATTATGCCGTTATTTCTTTCGGGCCTGGTTTCCGCTTTTTGTGGAATTAATTACTTATAAAAAATGCACGGCAATGAAACCCGCATGCAAACAAAGCTCACGTAGTGAAAACATATTGGAGCGGATCGAAAAACAAGCAGATAAAAAATTAGCAACCGCATACAAAGAATTTACAATTGTCCGTCGATAGTATTCGTATTCGTATTCCAGTTGCAGGTGCTGTCGGAAATACACATAGGCAGGTGGGTGGGCTGAGCAGGAGAGCAGGGAGCCTGGTATCCGATGGCAAGTGGCATTATTGTTGGTCTATTTGTTTAAGGCAATTGGCCAATCGAGCGCTTCAGTGGCCGGGGCGCTTAACATGGCCCCAGAGGCGGTTGACAGGCCCCAAACCCTTATTCTGTGCAATCCCCCTCCCTTCGCCTGTACGCTGTGCGGACTGTTGTCATTGAGCATAATACCGTTATCTCTCTGTGACAGCAGCGATGTCGCAACTCACATGCACGCAGCAGGGGACGCAGGACACACACACACACGCACACGCACACTCGTGGGCATGCATGGGTTAAAGCCAGCAACGATGCCCATGGTCAAGCATATTAAGCGGCGCCGAAAAGTAGGCAACGAATTCCGGGCCGTTGCCATTGATGATTTTTTATACTCTGTCGCAGAAGGGGGGCATTCCAGTTACTCGCTCGAGTTGGTGAGTCTTTGGGGGAGTTTTTAAAATATATCTAAAGCAGATAATTAAATTTAAAAATTCTTATATTTTTAGGTAAGGTTATAAATTCTTTATGCTTGTAGGAATGCTTCCATTCCAATTTTAGTTTGTTATAGCCTTAAATTCCCTTTTTATACAAAAAATCAATGTAATTTGAATAAAATGTGATATGATTTTATTATAAATTTTATTATTGGTAAAAAATTTGACGATTTAAAATACAAATCGATCGAAAGCCTAAACGAAACAAATTCGAGGCAGGCTTACTGTATACAATCAACAAATTTATTTACAGAAATCCAAATATTATTTATTTATAGCATATAAAGTTATGTGAAACCTTCAAAGATATGTATTTAGTTTTATTGTTTAACTATCTCAGGGAACAACTATATATTGACACATAAAAAAATGGTTTATAACAATTGAGACATGTATAAACATTTAAAATAAATAATAAACATATTTTAATATAGATCTTTATAAAGAAATATTTAAAGTCCAATCATAAACAGATTGTAATAAACATTAGACTATAGGTTTTAGCTATTTCCAGAGTATTCCCCACTACG